>PYHX02000467.1:78001835-78186694 GCA_004302925.2 Cochliomyia hominivorax
ATTATAAAAACAAGTAGAAATTAGCTTAAGGATTTATAGTTGACTTGGATCACAATATGACACCCTAAGTGGGTATAGGTAGTGGGTTTTTTTAAAGGGCTTATCTGAAATTAAAGATTATTCTTCTAATTGCGCAACCTTTTTTACGATAATAAATTTATTGGAGATTCCTGTTATTTTTAATGATTTTCGCAAATGTATGGGGGAACTGAGGTCGTTTATGGACCCACCTTACTTGGAAAATTTTCCAATACATGGTTTTGTGCTGGATAAACAACATACTCCGTGCTAATTGGTCATTAACATATTTATAAATTTAGATCTTTTATGAAATAAAAGCCCGCTAATAAGAGAAAGCATTGGTATATGGGGTCTAAGAGGAATAATAGGACCCGATTTATTAAATTTTTTTGTAAGGGAGTACCTTTCTCTTGATCCTATCCTGTATGAGAGCCTACCTTCTTCTCCTTTAACAAAAAGTTTTTTAAAAAAGTAATTGGGGCCAAATTTTAATATTTCGCTGTTTTAGTTGTTGAGGTATTCGATGATCAATATTTGGTTGCTAAGGCGGCTACCTCTCCCCTTGTTTCAATCGGTCCCAACACTTTTATCTTGTAAAAAAACTTGCAAAAAAATATTGGGACCAAATTTAAAATTCTCGATGAAGTGGTTCTTTAAATATTCGATAATAAATATTTGCTTTGTATGGAACGTACCTCTCTTCTTGGTGGCTATCGAAATTTTTTATAGCTTATGTATACTTTCAGGTATATCGATCCATTAATTTAGTTGTCTATAAGTCCCAACATACTGTTTTTCAATTAAACATTTAAAAGAAAGTCAAAATGACTTGCAAAGGTAATCTAGTGTTAAAAGCGGCAAAAACATACATACAAATATAACTTAAACATACGCACATTATAAAAATATTATTATAAGAATTTCGTAGAAGAGTGTGCTGTTGACAGTTATAATTGTGGTTGTTTACTGAGTGTTGAAAATTATTAATAATGTTCTTTATACTGACAATCAATGAATATGAAATATATATGTATATATATTTCATGTATGTGAAAAGGTACATATGTATAGATACTTACAAATGTTTGTTGCATGTGTGTACTTTCGTTAAGTTGAAGTATAAGTGTAGATGTTAACACGTCTATATAAATGCTAATGAAGAGCACTTGATTTTAGATTATGCATGATTTAATAATACACTCATTTGATTTCAATTTAAAAATGAATTAAGTATAATTTTTTTCAAGTTCTTACGTTTTCTTTTTATTTCAACAAAATCAAGTGGCAAGAAATATATATTATTGAGATAATTTTGTTAAGAATATTTTAATTGTAGATTTTTAGTAAATTATCGGAGAGAAAAGTGTAAGGAATATTTTGAATTTTATTTTGGATTAAATTTTGTTTTAGCTTCAATATTTTATTTTAAGTTTAAGTTTAAAGTAAATTTTGTAAAAGTTATATACAAAGTGAAAAAATGCTTCGGCATTGTGAGTGGAGAGATCTTTTAAGTTTGTTGAATATCGGGAAATCAAATGAGTTTTCTAATTGGAGATAAGACTTTTCGTATTGAAAAAAAAAAAACAAGAATCACTTTCCATAAGATCTAATGAAATTTAAGAAGTTTTGTACAAACTTAAATTATTTGCTGTATTCGAAATATTCTAGAGGTATTTTAAGGGTTAAATATCTGCCGTAATAATTCGTTATTCCTTACACGCCAATGTGAAAACACACATTTAGAATCGGTAGGATGATTTACACGTCTTAAAGTGACGATTTCAAAGGGTGATATTGTCAACCGAAAAGAGAACTACTCGATATTTTAGCAAGATATATTTAGGAGTCACACAAGAAATCATTTGGTCTTATTCGGAGCCATTTAAAAGTAAAGTGAGTTGAGTAGAGTATGAGAGTCATTGAAAGACAATCTGTGAAGATAACGCTAATGAAGTTAAATTATGGGGTCTAGAAATACAAATACAAATACTTGGATATTTCATTTATTATACATTTTTTGAACGATTTTTTAAAGCTTTGAGTTCTTATCCCAGCTGAAATTGGGAAAGCGAGTTTAAGATTTATTTAAGAGTAATAATAAATAGGAGTTTTTTATAATCGTTGATATCAATACCGAAATATTCACTACGTAATTGGAAAACTATTTTATCTTTTTTTTATTCTTTTATTTTCTTCAATCAAATGGAAAGCCAAGTCACCTATGTAACTTCTAGTGGTTCATTATGCGAGTCACTTCTTGACGAAATTGCAAGTGCTCACATCCAAGCTACATAGTCAAGCGAATGACCGAATGAAATTGATTCATCGAAAAGGAGCAATTAATAAAGATCTATCAAAATATTGAAAACATTAAAAGTATTCATCGACCTTAAACCTTTTGACTTATGTTTGTTTCGATTTAAGCAGAACGATTTATGTAAATGAATGAAGCAGCTACTTGTTTTATATCTGCTACAAGAAATACAATATTAAATCGAAAAGATTATCTGCGATTCATTACACAAACGATCAATATTAGTAGGAACACAGATAAAAGTAATTGTCAGCGTTTTAATGACGAAATTTAATCTACGGTCATTTGATCGTAGACAAATCTGCTAACTCATTCCATAATACACTTACCGTTTTGTGAGTGAAGCAGAAAATTACATAGAACAAAAGCTCGATCTGCTCAAATTCAATTGTATTTTAACCTCGCAAGTCAGGAAATTTCTATTTTTGATACCTCTAGTGTAGACAGATTTTCTAATGTAACCATAAATAATTCTTATATATTTCGAATTGAAAATAGGATAATCATATCTCATTTGCGGTTTGATTACTAAGGTGAGTCTAAAATATTACATAAGTCTAGATCCCAATACTTCCATAGTAATGTAATACCAGATAGTTTTTTAAGTCATCAGACAAGATGACAATGATTAACAATTTACAATAGCGAGAAACAAGTCCTTGTTAACAGAAGTTCTTCTTTTGAGTTCCACAATGTTTTCGTGAATAGAAAATATTCCGGTTTGATATTTAAAATCATCGTTTGCTCATTATAGATATATATGAGAAATCATTAAAGTAATTTTTTCCTTCACTGAGATTTCGTTTATAATTTTTTGCATCAATTTTTTATTAAATTTCAAGTAGCGTCATCAGCACAATATTTTTTATGAATTATTGAGTACCTTTGCACTCACTCAATATCTGCAGGTTTTTCTCATTTTTTTCATTTATGAAAAGCTTCCTTCTTTTGCCTTTAAAAAACTCTCTGGTAACTATTATAGCGTTTGTGTGTGTGTGAAGTTAACTTCCTGCTTTCCCTGCTGTGGTAAGGACTTTTTTAAAATACTCGCATAAATAAAATATTATAAAAAATACGTATATATTCCTCTCATTCGAGTGCAACGTATAAACCATTATTTGTATAATAAACGATGTTTATAAAGGAAATTGAGGGTTTTTTTGTGAAATAAATTTAATTGCTTCTAGATGTTGGGATTATATTTCATTTTAATATTTACGTAGACACCATCAACTCCATCATCATTATTAATGATGTCAGTATTTTACATTCTTTAATTTTTTTCCTTCGATATGATGCTGATCATCACTTTTCATTTAACCAATAATTTTCATGTTATTTGCTCGTGTTAACGTTTGACTGGCGTTATAAATTTTGGAATTTTATTAAGATTTATATATTAATTGGACATTTCCTCCACTTCCAAATTTCCAATAATTAAATACGTTTATTTTTCATTTTAATTGAAGTTATTTTCATTTTGTTGTTTTTGTTAATTATTGAAATTAATTATTATTTGGAATATTAAAGAGTTTTTAAGTAACGTTAGAAATTACAAGACATCAATCAGCCGAAAACTGAGGATAATTTGTATGCATAAAAGAAAAACAACACACATTGTACATGTACACTGCTACTTACATACATACACACTCAAAAGTAAAATGTTGAAAAACGATTTCGAAAATATTTATCTCCGTAATAGTCTATACATTTTTTGCTATAACTTTTTCTTCTTATTTGATCTTATTTTGGTGCCCCATTAAAGAATACTAAGACAGGATGTGATGACATAATTTAGCGATAATGTGTTGTTAGTATATTTATTTTATGAATTACATGAGTAAAATTCATTTTAAATATTTCTTGACATATAAAAACTTATACAAAAATGATGGGGTCTCAATTAATTTTTTTAATAATTCTTTTTGCGCTTTCTTTCTCCAAACACCTTTGCTGACTACTTCCGCGCACATATTACACTCTCTTGCAATCTACAACAGCTAGAATGATAAGAGACTGATAGATTTCCTTCTTTTATCCCCCATTTCAGATTCTGAGATTTATGGTGTTATTAGAAATGTACTATCGAATGCCTTTTCTTTCGTATATCAAATATGTCTGCTTTCAAATATTGAAATTTCTGCAAAAAGTTAATTTTATATTGACAAAGAAGATTCCAATTTTTTTCTAGAGGTAGGGAAAACGATCAGATTGCTATTATCGCAATCCAATCTTCTGTTCATAGTTGTATAAATATCAAAAAATAGCAAATTTTTCGATATCTCAACAATACTTGTATCAATTGTAAATACAAGCAGTGTATATTTGAACATAAGCTAACCAGATCGGTTCTGGCAAAACCCTCTATTTTGATATTTGGCAAAACTATACATTCCGATCTGTATTAATTCAACATCTATCTGAGGACTCATTAATATCGATGTGAAATTGATATGTGGAAAAAGTAGAATATAAAAATCCAATTATTGCAATCTAACATGTTAAGTGTTTGACAAAATGAACACGTTATTCGTTGGTAAATTTTATAATATTTTCTTTCTTTTTTGGACCGGGTCTTTGAAGTGATATTCACTTTACCATGTTGTATGTTTTGCAAAAGTAAATCCAAGATTGATCTCCTTTTTAGGTATACGTTAACATGTGTTTTAATACAATGATTTTTAATAGTCTCTGTTATCGGTTACAAAAATTTGATGGGTTTACTCAATTAGTCTAGACATGAAAATGCTACCAACAAGAGCTAACTCGGTTTAAATTTTGATATAATATCAATATGTTTATTAAAATTAAATTGCTTCTATTTTTATTTGACGACAGAAAAAACTTAAATATACCCAACTTTATGACCTGTGTTGGAAGAGTGTAAAAACATAAAATTTTGCACTTTATAGGCAGTTATACGTTCGGAATCAGATTTTTAGAGAGCTAAAACAACCAAAATCATTTATTTTCAAGATCTGACATTTTCGATATAATAATTTCAAATGAAAATTTTAATATTTCAACAAATTATTTTTATAATTTATAACAAAGTATCCTTCCTTTATAATAGTTTTATTATTCATTCAAATCCTTTAATTTATCTTATTTTACCTCATCATTTAGACACATAATTTTAAGCAAGATAAACTTTTTCAAAAAATTACTCTAAACAAATTAAACTTAAATATTTGACATAAGATGAATATTAAAAGTTTATGGAAAACTTTTCATTATTATTATTATTTTTCCCTACACTTCTCAATTTTCATTATTTTTATCTTGTTTTTTTCTATTTTTTTTTTTGTTACTTTAATTTTAATCCTTTGGATTTTCGCCTCAAAATGTTTACTAAAGAAAACAATTCCATAACATGTTATCAAAATTTTTATATACTTGAGCTATTTGTGGTTTAATACATACATATATTTGTGTCTATGTATGTGAAAAGAGTATGTTGCAAATAAAGAGTATCTAGATATGTTTGTACTAAAGTAAAACTTTACTTTTATAGAGAAACATTTTTCTGCAATCTTCTACAGTTTAGGTTGCACGTTGTGGTTTTAATGAGTAGCCTATACAAAATGCAATATTCCTATAAAAAGACATATATAAACATCTATTCATACACATATAATATGCACTCATACATTGATGCATATAAAGAAATAAAGGAAAAAAGAAACATAAATGTATCTGACACTCAACCTCAGGAAGTGTTGATGTAAGTATGTTAGTATTAGTATTGTGTATTATATTATTAATGTTTGTGTACATTGTTCTTGCATATTCTCAACTATGAGTCTATTTGTATGTGTGCGTGAGTGTGTATATATTGTTTAAAGGCCTAAACCACACAATAATTTATATGTAGAAAACTACCATATTTGTGGGTAATGTATGTTATTGGCCTTTAGGAAATGCAATAAATTTTCTGCAAATATAATAAAAAGAAAAAAAACTAAGAAAGAAAAAAGTCCAAAGAACCAGAAAACAAGAATGAAATATGGAGAGCAATAATAACAAGAAATTCATTTAAACTCATACAATAACACATATGTGTATATATATTGTAACATTTGCCTGACCCAATGTGCATGTAAACAAAAGTCTAGACTTTTTTCGAAACTAGAGATGTACAACAACAGAAACACAATTTTTCAAATACACGTACTCTACAACAAAATACAAAAAATACAAAATAAAAAATAATGTATAATATTATGTGTGTCTTGCATAAGTGTACTTATTTCAGAAAATAGCCAATATATCTACGAGTTTGATTAACAACTTACAACACACAAAACTTTTGCAATAAAATTCAAAATATAGTTTTGTTTAATTTTTACACAAAGTTATTTTCTATGTGTATTTGTGTGTGAGTTTTTTACAAATGATTGATTTTGGGTTTAATGAGGAAAAGTTGGCAATCGAAATGTGGTAAAAATATTTTTGAAGTGGCAGTTATTTAAAATCGAACAATATTTAAATGAGTTTTGTTGGAGAATGTTTTACTGAGTTTCTTTCTGGCCTAAATGAGGCTTTGTTTTGGTGCATTAGTATATTATGGAAAAGAATTTATTATTCTTATATATTTTTAAATTCTAAAACGTTATATTTGAATCTTATAATCAGTTAAAGCAAGAGAAGAGTGGAGAAAATTTATGGATTTAATTCTTATATTTAAGAAGTAGGAATGTAGTATTCGGCTATAAGAAATTTTCAATATCCTCCTCCACATGTGGTATTAAACACAATATTTCACATATTTATACTCTATTACATCCATAAGCATTCCATTCATATGCGAATATTTTTATGTTGAATTTTATGACTTAATAAATTTAACTTTTTTATAATTTTTGGAACAGTGATGAACTATATATACTCTATATAAAAAATTTTGTTTAAAAAACAAAATTTCTAAAGAAATTTTTCTCTGCTAAAGAGCACAAATTTCTGTAGAAATTTTCTATGCTAAGAGCACAAATTTCTATAGAAATTTTTCTCTGCTTAAGAGCACAAATTTCTATAGAAATTTTTCTCTGCTAAAGAGCACAAATTTCTATAGAAATTTTTCTCTGCTAAAGACACAAATTTCTATAGAAATTTTTCTCTGCTAAAGAGCACAAATTTCTATAGAGATTTTTCTCTGCTAAAGAGCACAAATTTCTATAGAAATTTTTCTCTGCTAAAGAGCACAAATTTCTATAGAAATTTTCTCTGCTAAAGAGCACAAATTTCTATAGAAATTTTTCTCTGCTAAAGAGCACAAATTTCTATAGAAATTTTTCTCTGCTAAGAGCACAAATTTCTATAGAAATTTTTCTCTGCTAAAGAACACAAATTTCTATAGAAATTTTTCTCTGCTAAAGAGCACAAATTTCTATAGAAATTTTTCTCTGCTAAAGAGCACAAATTTCTATAGAAATTTTTCTCTGCTAAAGAGCACAAATTTCTATAGAAATTTTCTCTACTAAAGAGCACAAATTTGTAATAATAAATAAAAATTATAATATCCTACAGCACTATAGAAGGTGGTCTTATAGTCTATCGAATGATATATATTTTGTTTGACTGCATCTACTTGATCCTCAATATATGATCAAGTAGATGCAGTCAAACAAAAAGTTACTCATAATTTGTGATACTGATAAAAGTGTAATGATATTCTATATTGGATTGGCTTACGTTTAAATCAAGTGATTTTTTTTTTTTGTTTAATAAATAATCCATTTTGTTGTTAATATTTGTCTTAAAATCCATTCATGTTTTTGATAAAAAAGAATATATATTGGATATATCCCGAAAATTTTCATCAATTGCTTGACCGGAAATTGAGGCGTTTTAACTTTTGTTATTGCTTTTTATTCTCATGTAAACTTAGTCTGTTATATACATGTATTGTTAGGTGTACCAACAAAAGCCAATATATAAAACCTCAACAACTACTGTTGTTTAGTAATAATTCTTAATGTTTGTCTTGTAGACATCGAGGTTATTTATAGCAAATTTTAGTTTAAGAAAATGATATTTTATACATGAACTTTTCTCTCGACTTCTCTGAATTTCACTTTAACTATGCCAATTTCCTTTTTTCCCAAATACGCATGCATACATGAACACTAATACATAAAACGTTTAAATGTTATTCAATTGTGTATGTGTAAACAACTTCCGGTTACAAAAAATTAGTATTGCAAAGAATGTTATACGTTTTTACATATATAAACATATACATAGAAACAAATGAAAACAAAAGAAAATGTAAGAAAATAACAAGCATCTTATATTAAATGTTGTTAAAAAATTGTTTCCGTATCCGTTATGCATTTAAACTTATGAACTTAAATATATTTTATGTGTATATGTATCCATAGAAAAGTAAAGTTATATAAACAAACAAGTGTAAATGTATAATTTATAGAATACAACATAAATTTTAAGCATTTTCTTTCAATTTCCTGGTATTTAATACCTCCTAGAAAATAATATATAATTTAAATAAACAATTTGGCAAATAATATTAGATGAGGATTTAGAAGTAATAGAAATGAACAATGAAAAATTTTTTTAACCGAACGTTGTATCTTGATCGAAAAATTCTTAACATACATATATGTTAATAACAACGAAACCACTATATTTTCAGTTTTATTATTTTTTAATTTGATTGAAATTAATATTATAATTAAAAAAAAATTAAAAATTTCATCATGAAATTTTGAACCTCTTTTGAAAATCCTTCCATTAACGTTTTTGTAGTGTTTTCTGTCTCTTTGCTTGAACAAGTAGTCTATCTCCGTTTTTTATCTACCACAATTTGGACACCATTTTTATGCTCTTTAATTCCCTTTTAAGAAGAGCTCAATGTTTTCCACAGGCCTTAAATCTGGCCAGTTTGGAGGATTTGTCCCTCTAAGTACAAATACCACATTATTGTTCTTGTATCACTCAAGAGCTTGTTGGCCATAGTGACAGGATACCAAATCAGGCCAACAATAAGTAGATACATTTTGAAGTCTCATGAATTGTATTTATTTCTTATGAGTCGGTATTTATAGAGCCCGTTGTTACAAATCCCGCAACAATATACTGTTTTCCATACCAAGAATTTTTTTGAAAATTCTGAATGCTTTTGGCCTCCAAACTTTTCTTCAACATTTCATCGAGCATCAGCAATATAAAGTTTTGATCAAGAAGTTAGGAAAAATATGCCACAATATACGCCTTGTTATCCATTATGCAGCAAGAATATCTTTTTAGAAAACTAAAGTTCAATTTGCGTGCTCTGTCCTTGGCCTCTAAATTTTTAAGCTGTGTACAAGCACTGACCCTACCGGGCTTCTTCCTAATGGATGTGTTTAGAGCTTTTTTGAAATGCTTTCCATTTTATGGCCTTAAAAACATCATGTGAATCATTCCTTCTACCTGAAATTCTACATGTACTGTTTAATTATATTGAATACTGTTTGACGCAGACTTTTGCATGTATGGTTACCTTCTATAGGAACAGATTTGGTCTTGTTGAAAATATTTACAAATTTTTGAACGTAATTTTTTCTGATCACTCATTTTAATCAGATTATTCATTTCACACAAAATATAATAACTGGTGTATCAGTCCGTAAACTTCTAATTTTTAACACTTCACTGTAAATAAAAAATCTGCATATTTAAATATCTTTAATATTAAATTCTAAAGTTCTTAACATTTAAAAAAAAAATATATAAATATATTAGTTTACATATAAATTTTCCTAGTTATGGTCATAGATTTTCAAAGCAAACAATAGAACATCCTGTAACAATAACGAATGGCTACTTGTTATTGTGTGTGTGTTAGTTTATAGAAGCAGATTCAAAATTTATACCTGAATTATTTTCTACATAAAATTCAAAACACATGTTTATATTCTATTAGAATAAATATGTATATAATTGCAACAAGCAATAGATAATTGTTTACTGCACAAAAAGATACCGACAAACACACATTTAAAGTGTTATAGATTATAAATTTCCGTAAGCAATTTGTCTTTGAATAATTATTGTGCAGAACTTGTTAGTTTAAGAATTTATATTTTTAAAATTATAATTTAAAGGATTTCAATTTAAGGAAGAACTTTTCAAAAATTCAATTCAAAAGAAAGCACTGGCGGTTTAAGGTATAAATATTGTGAATAATGGTTTGCAGGATAAACAAAGTGGTGATTTCGATACAGAAGAAACGGAGAGGTATCGCTTTACTTTATCGAAAGATAAAATAAATGAAATTTAACTTTAGATGGGATATTTTGCCCTAAAAAATAGCAATTGGTATTTAAGAAGCCTCATACCACCTTAGAAGCATATGCTGACAAAACTCTAGATAAAATAATTTTTATTCCTCTTGAATTTTTTATATTAGATTGGACTTTTTTTAAGACACTGAACTACAACAATATGGAGGATGGTTTTACTACGATGTGGATCTAAACTAAACATTTTTAAAAGAAATGGATTTTGTAAATAGACTAAATGAAAAGAGCCTAATTTTAAGGTGTAATAAATTCACGGATGGTGTTTTTATTTAAAATTGTTTTGCGGTCAGTACAGTCAGTACCGTTTAAGAAATCCATATCTTAATTTGGATACTCAGCATTTATAGTAATAGGATACAATCATCGGATTGGCCACTATAGTTCCCAGTTTTTATCTCAAATTTAAGAGACAGTTTTAACACCACATTTCAAAAATAAGCAAACAATTTGATGACAAACTAGTCCTATGCAATCTATGCCCAGAAAGTGTACAGACATCGTATGAACGAAGAATTAAAAGCTGCTTAGGTAACAATTCACTCTAATTGTCGATTTAAAACTAAAAACTTTCGTAAAGTTTTTAGTTTTAAATTTTTTATTGATCTAAGAGGAAACCTAATACACTGAACCGATTTGAACTGGTTTAACACAGGAAACTTCTCAGGACAAATTTCATTGAATTATTGTGGATGACAGGTAGACAGACAGACGGACATAGCTTAATCGACCGAAATTTTGATTTGATTTGTTTCAAAAATATATATACATTAAATGATCTGAGATAATTTCTTCCTAGCGATTGCTCGTAATGATAAAGTTACTACATATCCTCTTCACCACTTTTGGTGATGGAGGGTATAAAAGGATTTCAAAGAAACACATAAATATAACAAACATGCAAAATAAATATTTATAATAAAAAATTGAATATGAAAGTTCAAATATGAAAAAATCAATATAAAACTGACTTCGTTTGTAAATATGAAGTTAAACAAATAAAAAATAATGTCAATAAACAGAAGATTAAAGACCAAAAAATAGAAAGGAAAAAGTCAAGTAAACTTTTCGAAAAATTTCCTTTTTATATAGAAACAGGAAAGAAAGTAGAAAAATTCTATTAAAATTATGAACCTAATATTTGTTTAAGGAAAAGGGGTATATTTAAATGATAAAATGTAGATGATATTTAATTAAATTCAATCCTCAGATCATGTTGAGAATATTTCAAATACTTTGTTTTGTTTTGAAGCAAATTGCTTTATACCCTCCACCAAAGAGTATATTAGATTTGTCATTCCGTGTGTAACGCTAAGAAGAAATCATCTCAAACATCATAATGTATATATGTTTTTGCTTTAAGTATAAACCTATCTGTCTGTTTGTCTTTCTGTCTGTCTGTTTGTTGTTGGCACACTCTCATTCACAAAAATTTGCGGAGCTCATGAAATTGTAACTAAGTATTTGCATGAACTTCTAAGTTCAAGGGAAGAAAAGTATCTATTACAAATCACCAAATATAATGATATATTATCAAAATATTAGATAATATATTTCATTATCATTCCAAAAATTATCGAAGTCGGTTAAGTAGAAAAAAGTTATAGTTAAAATATAGGTAATTTTATAACTCATATAGTGTTCCTTTGTTATATTTAAGAAAAGCTTTTATATATATTATATATTTGTGAACGTACGTGAGAGAGTGTATGTACGATTCATAACGCATTTAAATTACATGTGTTTGTGGCGAAGGGTAGCAGAATACTGCACTCTTATATTTTTATACCAATATGTAAACACATATGTATGTGTGTACACTTTTTTTCACCTGATACCAGAACGTCATATATAAAATGTTGCTTTTGACAAATAAAAAGATTTGTCAGAATCATTTCTTTGTGGTTGTTTTTCTTTTAAATTTAAAATTGATTACAAGCAAAATTAAAAAATAAACACAGCTGTTAGGCATTTTTTTATGAATTAAAGAAAGAAAATACGCAAAAATATAATGATTTTTATTTTTGTTGTTGTTGTTTTTGTTGTAAAAAAGACAAATAAAAGAAAATTCAAATATAAATCTTAATATAAATTATAAATATAAGTATTCATGTTAATGACATAAATGTTTAATTTTGCCACAAGTCATTCTTTTGATTTATTTATATTTATGCTAAATCACGCTGCGCTTGAGAATATGAAACAAAAGAATATTAAAAAAAATAAAAAATTTGATATAAATTAATTTGAGTATAATGAGAATATCATGGTAGAGGTATATCATGTGTTAAAATTTGGAATTGTAAACTTAATAAGTCCTATAAACTCAAATTACTTTTTTAAGAATTAAACAAATAAGAAAAGTGGATCAATAATAATTTTATTAAATCATATAAGACTTCAATAATAATAAATAATATTAATCTAAAATTTATTTGCATTTCATTATACCCTACACCACTGTAGGTAGCTGCGTTTGTGTAAATGTTTGTAACGGACAGAAAATATAATCTTACCACTCTTTTAAGTATACAATTCAATTCACAATCAAAAACGTTACCTATTGAAATTGGTAAAAATAGTTTCATAATATTATATAGACCCCATACAATGTCCCCTCTGAATGGGTTTTCTAGCCCATAAAATTCCAATGTAAAAATGATATTAATCAAAATTTGCGAAAATAAGTCTTTTATAAATCACACATAAACGTGATATTTTATCTTACTTCCATAAAACGCTCCAAAATATTTTCTTTAAAACGGATAAGTTTCTCATGGTATAAAAATCTGTTGCAGACATAAGCAATAATAAGCAAAGAAAATTATACGAGGGCCATTCGCTAAATTTTTGTTGCAGTCGTTTACAACCAACAATGCAGTATTTTGTTTTACACAGTCAGGTCTAGCCGACTATAAAATTTTACTAGTATTACTTTTTTACTCAATTTTGGAGTACAATTAACATTTTTAATGGCATTTTTCTATAAAATATGGTCTTTGAAGAAGATCGGAATGAATTTCCTTACAAAATTTCTTTTTTTAAGTTTTAGCTTTATTAAAGTGAATATGCTTCCGTTTTGGGCATTATTTGAATATGCTTTACGGGCCATCTAACTCCACAACTTCTTTTATTTAAAATTGGCTTGCACTTCCTCCATTTTATGTTTCCATATACACAGGAATATTTATTTTGTTCTTTATTTGTGTAGAATTCAGCTTTTAGGGACTAAATATTGTTCTATAAGATTGTTTCTATAAGATTAATATAATTCTATAGTGTCTCAAAGAATTTATATACCAGCCTTTCGGAGGGTTTACGGTCATTTTTTTAATGAAAAAAATCAATTTGGATTTGTTCTTGATCGGACAGAAAAGGACTCTTGGACATAGTTCCGCAGTTATATTGAGATATTGTCATTTGAAGTATACCACATTTATAAGAAACAGAATTTTATTTTAAGCAATTTCCACGGCTACTTTTTCAAAAATATACCCCATCAAATAACACCAAGAACATTCGATCGCATGAATAAGGTAAACAATAAGACTTGAAAAAAAGAACCGTTATGTTTCCTCTTCTTAGAATTTTAATTTTGGATGACAACAGCAAAGATAAAAGAAAAATAAGTAGAAAAGTGAAATGTGTTAATAGAAATATGCATTCGTGTTTTATTCTTTTTTTAATTTCATTCTTTTTTAATTTTAAGCAGACCAACAAGTTCTTAGAAATATGAAAATTTATATTAAATACAACAACCTTCATTTATGTATCCATATTTGTTATATATCCGTTTCTTTATGACAACAATAACAGGTAAACAAAACGATTTGTTTTTTATTTTTACTTTAAAAGGAAAAACCTTCAATACTTTATTTTACTGGGAAATACTTCAAACCAGAAATGAAACAAGTAAAAATGTTACAGTCGATCAAGACCGAATATTTAATATTCTACACCACATTGTTGTCTGTGAATGTACGCTACGAAAAATATATGAACAATCCTCCTATAATTTTTATTTCCGATTTATGTTAAAATTTATGCGTTAAGAAAGGATTTTTCCTGTGAGGTTTTATCGAAGCTAAATGATGGAACAATTATCGTATAATTTTCAACATTAGTAAGTTTATATTAATTTGAGCACCTGTTATTATAATACCAACCTGTATGAGATTTATATGATGTTTGGAAAGGTGCTTGTAAAGGACCAGTTAGAGGTAATTGGCTGGCCCTCGCATAATTTATCACTTCAATTTAGAATACTATAGGACTTGTTTTTTGTTGACTTTCGTTAAAACCGCTTTGAACTTTTGGGACCTTTTTGAAATATTTTGGACCAATTTTAATATACTTCGAGCAAAGAAAATAATATTCAACAAATTTTATTAAGATATCTCATAAAGTGCGACCTGTAGATTGTTCTCAACGTTTATGTGGACAGCCATCCAGGTAGACATGTAGACGGGCGGATATAAGGACGAAAGTGATTCTGATTCAAACGGTGGGTGTTACACCATTATTCGGTATTTTACAAACATCTGCAAAACACGCATAATACCCCAACCACCCATGATGGTGTAGGGTATAAAAACGTAATAATAAATAAATTGTAAAATATTTTATAAGAGTCATAAACTGTAGAAAACATAATTGAAAGAATTTTCAAAAAGAGAACTTATATTAAATATAGAAAATATATTGAGGTTAAACTTTTTATTAAAGGCTGAACATTTTCAAACGTATACAGATTTTAGTACCAAGAATTTTATGCGCCAATATTTTTGTAATTCCACTTAAGTGTTAATGGCGAAATTTTATATTTAATAAAAAAACTTTAAAGCCGCTTAAATAAAATGTTTATGTTTATAATATAAATTTAGTATTTGTTTAATATTTATTTTTTAAATAATAAACAATTTATTTTTGTAACTTTTTATATACATGAGCTTTTGTATTCTGTATTTTTATACCCTCTACCACCACTCCATTAAATAAATATCTGAGTCGATTTAGTTATGCCCGTATGTTGGTCTGTTAATGACATGCTTACATTCAAAATAATTGACAGAAATTTCGCCTGAGTATTTGTTATAGTTCTAAAAAGTTTCCTATTTAAAACCAGAAAAACAGGTTTGGTATATTAAAAGATATAATTGATATAATTGAAATTATTGACTAAATTAGAATGGAATTTTGTCATTATATAAAGCACTAAAAATTATCAAAATCGGTTCAATAGAAAATAAGTTAGTATAACTATTCTTATGGCTCATTAAGTATTCTGTTTTATATTTAAAAATAACTTTCATTTATTGTGTACGTCTGTGAATGTATGTGAGTACGTATGTGTAGGATATATAAAGTATTTTCTTTACACGCATTTGTGTTGGAGGGTATTGAAGATTCGGCAAAGTCGAATACAACATTCTTACTTATTTTGATTTATTTTATATTTTCTAAAGAAAATAAATTTTAATATAAATAATTTTAATTAAAACAATAACGTTGCAAATAATAAACAATTCTTAGAATAATTTATTATTTGTAGAAATATTTTTTTTAGTTAAATTATATATTTTTTCAAAATAAAAAATATTATTATTATTATTATTATTATTATTATTATTATTATTATTATTACTTTTATTAACAATATTTTTTTAATTTTGCATATCGTAAACATAATAATTTTTATTTACTTTTTATGAAAATGCAAAAAGTATGGAACACTTTTAGTATAACAAGTTGCGTATAAGATTCGTTAAATATTACTCATACGTTAGTGTATTTAAATTTGTTTTACACAAGTAAATCGCTAGTATTTTTAAGATACGACAAATTGAGTAATGCGATCGAAAGTATCTTATTACATATCAAATTCGATTAACTGTTGTGGTTTTCACTTGAGGAATAACTTAAATAAAATTAAATTCATCAATTCAGTAGATAAATTACTATAAGACGATATCTAAAAAATCGGAAATTTTAAAGTAACTGTAAACACTTTGTAACAAAATTATTTTTCAATGTATTGCTTTAAGTTCTTTCATTAAAGTCTGGTTAAAAGACCGAGTAGTAATACTAAGCTGTGCAGAATCGTCATGGCTAAAAATTTAAATACAATTTGAACTACATTATTAAATATTTAACTTTTTCTGATGTTTGAAACCATTAAAAGTTTCGATCAAATGGTCTTCTTATAAACCTAATTTCATAGCATTAGCGATAATGGTTGTTGAGAATAACTACATCTTTGCAGTTTATAACATTTTCTACTGAATAGACCATTTAAGAGCAAATTAATGGAATTTAATTTAAAAAATTTGTGCGATTTATAAGTATATAATAAATTATAATATATAATTTTAAGGTTAAAATTAGTTCCGCAGACATCTTTTGACAGTAGTCAGCTTTAAGTAGTAATTTTCTTCAAATGATATACCCCAAATATCTTTGTAGCTATATATCCTAGTAAATTCCTAGTATGTGTTATTTAGTATACAGTACGTATTATTTTACTATAAAATATTTCTCTTTACTGTAAATAATCTTTATCTGTTTATATGGAACAAACATATTCTTCAGAAGTTTCTTTATACCGGAAATGAAATCTTAACAATACAATGACTTTTATACTGTTACCAACTTATGCTCTGAATAAAGTGTTTATTTTTATTGTTTGTATTATAAATAGAAATAATTAAGAAAGAAAATTATAGAGAAAAATGAATTATAATTAATACAATTTTTAATAAAATATTAACTTTTCAAATAACAAACAGTAAATAGTTCCTAGGAAAAGAAGTTGGAAAAAGTACATAAGAATCCTAAAAGTATAATATGAAATTAAAAAAATAAAAACACTAAATAATCTGCAATTGAAAACTTGTATTTGAAGTGAAATTTCTTATAAAGTAGTAAATATTTTCTTTTATTATTTACCCACTTGTATTTGTACATCAAAATTTCAAAAACGGTTTCCTCAAACACTTTCCAAAGGAAACAGAAAGAAGAGGAATTCATCTCCCCAAAAGATAATGTTTGTTTATATAGTTTTCCTCCTTCCACCATCATCAATAGCGAAAGTAAAATAATCGTAAAATACAAAAATAAGTTTTGTTGCAAGTAAATATTTACGTTTCTCATACTTATTGACTGTTGTTCTGTTACTTTTTTTGTGTACCAATAAAATCAAGAGCAAATAACAAAAAAAAAAGTTATTAAGTACGTGTGTTTCATAAAAAATCCAACAGCAAAAATGTTACATCATAAACACACAAAGAAAGATTAAAACTCGTGATCGTTATTTTAATATAAAATCTCGTTTTAATTTAAATAATTTTCTTTTGCTGCTCTTTTTTCAGGTATTAACGAAAAAGCACATAAAATCAACTGTTATTATTATGTTATACGTTATAAAATGTATAAATGTGTGTGTGCAGAAAATGTTTATAGCAGTTTGTTTATAAATTTATATTTAAATTTTATATAGATATTTAAAATTAACAATAAAGAGCTTTTTTTGATATCATAAAAACTATGTTAAAAAGTTTTCATGCCAATATTCAAATAATTTTATGTTTAGGATTACAAAAGGATTTCAGTTAAAATATAAATTTTATTAATAAAATTATTTTTAGGAGTTTTATAGTTATATGTGTGGGAAAAATATCAGATATATAAAAATTCAATAAAACAGTTTTAGAGAAAATAATCTTAATTAAATTTTATGTTAATAAGCTTTTCATAAATATATTTTAAATTTAAATATCAATTCCTAAATATATTTTCGATACATCAAAATTTTTATACGTTCAACGGATTTATTTATCCATCACAGTATGGTTTTCAAGTCTTTGTTTCGTTCTTCAAATTATTGAATATTTTAGAGAGTTATATTTAAAGAAAGAGCTTTATTTTTTATCACTCTCCGAAAACAGTGGAATTAAAAAAAAGAGAAATCAAAAGAGATAAGAATCAAAATATGAACAAAATCTATAATTTAATTAATAATTTGCACATATTGTTTTGAAGTTATACGTAGCGGTTAAAAATGGATAAACAAACGTAGTCACATATTAGGATATATTTCCATTTTTTGTATGAATTTTTGTACATACATTTCTTAATATAAAACAATAGGAAGTTTTATTGTAGCAAGAAATTTGTATGTGTGCTTGTATGTGTACAAAATTTTTTTATTTTTTATTTTTAAACTTTTCGCATTAATGAGCGAGTTAAAATTTAAAACTCTTTTTTTATTCTTCAATTAAAGAAGAGTAAAGTATTTTTTTCGATTTTGGATGGAGCTAAATCACAAAAATTAAAATACATATTTTAACCGGAAGAAGAGTTTTGTGTTTTTAATCCTCGCAAATGAAGATTAAGAAAATAAACTTTTTATTTATGATCAATATTTAATTTTTTTATTAAGTATTATTATTACCACCAATTTTTGAAAGTGTAATAAAAATTTTAATCAAAAATATTTCAGTTTTTAATTTTAACAATACACATTGTTTAAATAAGTCAGTAATTCCCTAATGACTGATTTCAACCATAATAATAGAATTTTATGATGTACTTTAAGTTTTGAACTTCATGGAGCATCGTTAAAGTACCAAATTGGCTTTCGCTTTTAGTACAAAAATTTATGGTTTCAAAAATTTAACACTATACTTCTAAGCCAATTTCGGAAAAGGTTTAATGCTATAAAGGGACCAAATTTGATCACTTTTTTAAGAGAAAAATCGAAAATTTTATAATAATATATCTTCACGGAATTAATGGTTATAAGCATTTAAACTTAAATTTTCAATAACATCGTTAAACTCTGCTAGTCTTTTTTTAGTTTTAATAACATTTTTCTAAGGAATGTATATTTTATTTGTATTTTCCCGATATATAACTTTATAAACTTTCCCTTAAGAAATCGTTTCCAATGTTTTGAGAATTTTTTAAAAACTGATTTTGAAAGAGAATGTAAACCTCTTTTAAAAATCAGTTCTAGTAAAAAAGATTTTTATTTTTTATCGCTCTTCAAAAGAGTTTAACCTAAAAGGTGATAAAAATAAAATAAAATAAATATAAATATAAAGAAAAATCCCAGAAGGTTATAAATCCTTCTTGAATAGTTCACAAAAAATAATTTTGAAGTCAAAAATTCTTCACTATTTCGACGAGTTAAAAATATCATTGAATTTTTCACTCTTTATTTAGAGAAGAGTGGAAAAATAAGTTTAACATTTCAATTCAAAAAAAAGGTTTATTTATTAAATCTTCACAAGCGAAGACGAATGAAGATCATCCTCAAATAAAAATGCTTTTTCTTTACAATATGGGTATATAAAGGCACATACTACTTTAAGAAAATATAAAATCTGTAAATGTTCTTTTCTTTGAATATTTTTAGTATAATTCGTATAATTTCTTGTAAGTCATTTTTTATTATTTTTATATATTTTTATAAACTTAATTAATATAGAATATAAACTTTTCATAAAAATATTGTTGTAACTCACCGGTATTGGCAACTTCACAAGGCAAAACAATTGTATCACTGGCAACAAATTTAAATGTTTCTGAGCGGGATATAAACATGGGTTCCGGTTTACTCATCATACTTGTTGAGGCTGATACTAAAAATAGAAAAAGCATAATTTATTAATTTTTATTTATAAATAAATTCAAAAAATAAAATAAAGTTCAAAAATAAACTTTCCTGGTTTTATTTTTTTAATAAAACTCCAAAACAATTTATTATTATTTTTTTAATTTAACTTTGTGCAATTATAAAAACAAGTTTTCTTTTGTACTCCAATTATTTGCTATTTATAAATACAATATTATTTTTTTATTTTCAATTTTTTTTTTATGTTACAGATGTATAATAAATATTTCAATGTTGATTTTAATAAAAATTTAATACCGACAAAACAAATTATTATTTAAGATTTTTATTATTTATATGTATATTATTATATGATTTTGTTAATAAAATATTTATTAAAACAATAATGACAGTGGTTTATCGGTTTAACGAATGCTCAGTTTATCGAATTCACAACTTAAAACATGATCATTCTTTTTTCATTGAGTAAATTTAAGTAAATTTATTAAAATTAACATTTTAAAAAGTACTAGACTTGTTAAAGTTATAAGAGTAATTATTTTTTGTTGTATATAATAATTTTTTATATATTTTTTTTTAACCCGAATATTTAAATGCCTTAAACAAAGCGATTATTATATAAAGATAAATGAATATAATACACTGGACCAAAAAAGGCGGTAAAGACAAGGGCAAAGATTGTTTAGTTGAAGAAAAGTAGGTTATAAATTAGTCAACGAAACTTTTATTCATTATAACGAAAGCTTTCGTTTTTTTTTTTTCGGAAATTCTTCAAATTGATGAAAAATTGTCTTTATGACTTTTTGAAATAATTCATTATTCAAATTGACAAAAACAAATTCTCTATATTGATGAATACTATTCAATATATATACAATATTTAAGTGATATTGAGGAAATTTTTGTTGAATTGAGGAAAGAATTACGTTAAATTATTGTAATAAATTAATACATAAACTATTTAGGTCCAAGGAAAGGAGTACTCCCCATACAAATCAAATAGTGATTATAGAATATTTTAAGAACTGTAACAGCAAAAATTTTCAAATTTGGTCTCAATGATTTCCTTAAGGTACTGTTTCAATGAACAAAATTTAAGATGGATAGGATCAGGTAAAATTTTGTTATCGAGAATTTTGTGCCCACTTCGATACACGTCGATTTGTGAGAGTTATTTCTAGGATTGAGGAGAATTTTTAAGCAACAAAGCGCAAGGGGGTGAAATCTAGTTTTAGATAATATTTATGTAGTGTAGAAAACGTTATTAACAACAGAAAATAGTGCAATGTCAAAGGACAATGGTTAGCGACCATCTTGTAGTTCTGATGAGAAGTTACTTACATGTTTGTTGATCAGCTGATCTTCCATTTGTATTTTCATATTTGTTAGAATTTTCTGTAAAATATTTTAGATTTCATTTAATATGCCAAAGAAAATATATGAAATTATTTGACGGAAAAAAGTTAAGCAATTATTTTACTAACGATACGTTACTGCCTTTTTTACAAAATATCTGATGATATAACATGTTTTTATAACTTTTATCAAAATGTATTCAATTCAACATCTTTTAAACTTCTTGTAATTAAATTTTTCTACTGCATTTGAAGAAAATTCTTAAATTTAAAGAAGAATTCAGTTAATTGGATTGAAAACCTGTTTATTCAACACCTTTTTTCATTAAAGTTTTACGAAAAATTTTCATTTCGTTCGGTGTAGAAGAACATTAAAAACTGAATGTTTATCTGACTTATCATTCAAATATAATTTATATTTGAATGATAAATCAGTCAAAATCATCATTATGTACGACAACTGCTTGTCACTTTTTGTAAACTTTTTCAAATGTCCCCTATTTGTCCCTTTTTTTATAATTAGGATTTTCGGCATAAAACTTCACAAAATTTCGTTAACTTGGCTTAAAAGGTCATATCAATAAACTGTATATAAGTTATGGATGAATAAAATTAAAATCAAGGACGTTAGAATTACAAAAAATGATAAACGGTGCTTCTGCGAAATTATAAAGGAAATCGAAATAGTGATAAATTTAAGAAAAACTTGATTGTTGGTTAATATTCAAAATAATTTCAATATTAAACGTAAAAAAGTGCAAATTCATAATTCAAAACATTTCAAAAAGTGTTAATTTTTGGTGAGTTAAACCTGTGGCGACTTTTCTGCCGCAATTCATCTTTTAGATGCCATTTTTTTCCAAAATACCCTTTTTGTGAGACTTTTCAAAAAATCTCAACGGTAACGCTGTAACATCGAAAGATGAGGTGCTGAAAAAATGTGTAATGGCAGGGGGAGGGGTATCACCTATACAAGCAAATGCGATTATCTAAAGAACTGCAGTAGCGAGAGTTTTCAAATTTGGTCCCAAAAACTTTGTCAAGAAACTCTTTTAATGGAAAAAAACATAGGAAGGATAACGTCAAGGTGAGGGGTACAAAGAAATTTAACGAATATTTACATTAATCAAAAGGTGTGACAATGTTTCATTTGTTAAACCGGGAAACTACTGTAGTTACAAAATATTCTGTAGTTATTTCATTAATATTTATTATTTACATGCCAAAGTCTCTATAAAATATAAATATATCCATTTTTTGTGTGTTATGTACACACATTGTGCAATTATTTGTATAATATTTCTTTTTTTAGATTCTTATTATGCTGCAATAATCGTATTGTTGTATTAAATTAGGGTTTCTCTATGTCCAATACTTTTTTATTCCCGGGAATTTATGAAACATATTTGTCATTTCAAAAATAAATTTGAATGTCATATATTCTATAAAACTTGTGTTTTAACAATTTTCTAAAGACAAAACTGCTTAAATTATGGTAAAAACAAGTAGAACCCCACGTACAGGTCTGCCGAAATTATTCGGATTTTCTTAAAACTATTATTCCAAAATTTATTACTCATATGGGAGTAGAATTTTGATCGATGTTTTCAAAACTCACCACACAATTTTATGTCAAGTACAAAGTTATTTTAGCCAATTTACATTTAATTGTTAATACTAAGAGTCAGCCTAAATTGTTTGCTTCAAAATGGGGAATTACATATAAGCTTTAGCCTAGTTAGCACTGATATTCATGAAATAACTATATTTAAAACAATTAGGAAATATTATTTCGATGAAGAATTTTTTTAACGGAACTTAGAGTGGGACCGAAAAAAAGTTAAATTATAACACATGTTTAAGACAAAAAGATAAATAGTTGTACTTAATAGTACTTTTTTATAGTTTATAAAAAAGTACCATTAAATTTATATGCTCAAAAGCCTATAACGTCCTAGTATTAGAGCTAGTTGAAGCAACCCAAAATTTTTTGGTTATATTCTTGAATACAAATAAATATGTTGGGAAAATTCAGAAAACCCTCTTTCAAAAATTCTAGTAATCCGATTAGAGCAGTTGTGATATGATGTTGAAATAGGGTTGCATTCTGTCTCAATAGTATATAACTAGTTTGGTATTGAATGGCCATGATTTACAACTTCTTTACTTAAATTACTTCCAGAAAATTTTTGATAGAAATTTATCGGAATTTGGAATGTTTTCTTGTGGAGAAACCCTAATAAAATCAAATAAAAAATAAATAAAAACATAATCGAAAAATAAATAAACTCTTGCTTTTTTCTAGTATTTTTTCCAGGAACATAGAATTATAATTTATTTGAAAATCAAAATACCCTATAATATGATCTCTTCAATAATGACCTCTTTTGTAATTCTAAATTTATATTTTACATATTTCTTTTTTAAATAGAGTATTGTTTTAATCCTACTTAGATTTCTTGAAATATTTTCGTATTTTTACTCTACACTATCATAAGTAGTATTGAGCGTGTCCGACTTATACCGCTGTGCGAAATTATACAAGAGTCGGTTCATAATTTTTTTCTTCCATATAACCTTCATAAAAAAATTATTTTTAAAAGGTATTAACACATAACTATGATTATAAATTGGCACTAGCAATCATTTACAACCAACAATTTGATGCAGGGTTTTACATAGTCGGGCTTGACCGAATTTAACATTTTTACTTGTTTTTTAAATTTCTAAAAAAATTTTATATTTTTTTATGTAATTCAAATAAATAAATATTTATTTAAACATTTTTATTTGTTTCATAGAAATTTAATTTTTTATTATTATTTTTTATTTTATTTTATTTTTTTTTTGTATTTAAGTTTTAGTATTTCAAAAATATTTATTTATTTCCTTTATTTATAAAAAATATTAAATATACATGAAAATACTAAAATAAAACAAAGAAAAAATTTCTTTTGTACCAATTAAAATAATTATATAAAAATATACATTTATTTTACTTTGTATTTAAATTTTATGTCTAAACTAAATGATTTCAAGTGAAAATTTTTTCAATCTAAATAAAAAAGATACAAATATTTTACATATGAATATGAAAATCTTTAAAGCATTTAAATTGTTTTTATTATGTTTACTTTATTAAAATTTTCCAAATGAAATATTTTTTATATATATTTAGATATATTATTAAATTTTAAAAGTCAATAAAAGAGAAAATCCTAAATCGTTTATATCGTTCATTTGCTACAAAGTCGTCATAATTCGCGAGTTTTGACTTAACATTATTAGTGCATAGTAAATCAAGTATTTTATTATCTTGAAAATTTTAATGTCAGCGTACAACAAAAATATATTATGTCAGTATAATTAAAGAAGGATGAAATTTTAAACCCTTTTAAGAAACCTTTCTATAAAAGTTTTTATAAAATTAAATAACACTTTTTACTTTTTTGTGCTCTTCAAAATTCATATAACAAGGATCCAATATCTCTCCACTGAACTTAGCTCACGTCAGTTTGCAGATTAGCCTCCCTTGGAGCAAATATTGTTCAAAGGCTTGTTTACCATGCCATGTCAGACGGAAGCAGCCTTAATTGTAAACATTCCCATTGTGACAAATAATAGGCTTCTTTTGCAGTTACTTTATACTGGTTGCCATACCAAGAATTTCAGCAGCATACGACTTTTGAGCAGGAAGTTTCGAAAAATCGGTTGGGCCATTCGTTTTGTCGTCCATTATGTAGTAAGAATATTTAGCTTTGGAAACATCATGAGGACCATTCCTTTTATCTAAACCGTATTTTCTGTCAACGGATAAATCCTACCGATACTGCCTAAAACTTTTTACATTTGATCAAAGAAACATCAAATGTAAAAAGTTTTAATGAAAACTTGTGTTAAGACTTTTTTATCTCATTATCGAATTAATTAATTCATTATACAAAATATCTATTGTCTCAGAACATAATCAACATACCTAAGATAGTCAAATTTGATCAGCTTCCCACTAACCCCCCTAACCGGTCGAGACAGAATAACCCTTTAAATCAACTTGTTACCACCTTAGCTAAAACTGTACTAAATTTTATTAAGATATGTTAAACATTTCCGAAGTTATAAATTTATTTAAATATATTTTATCATTAAAAAAGAACACATTTTAGTTGTATACTTAATTTAAGAAGAAACATATACAATATTATTCATACGCACCGTATAATAATTTTAACCAAATAAGTATGCAACATATTTTTTCATCAAAGTGTATAATTAACATGAATGCAAAATTAAAAAAACATTACTCATACGCAATACTTCAAAGTTGTTGTAATAAAAATGTATGCTATACTTTTTGTTATTATTTAAAGTACATAATATTACTCATTCGTACACTCTTACAGGCTGTAAATAGCAAAATGTTTAGAAATCGATAATAAAATGAAAAATAATCCTTAACTTCCGAACGGCTAGTCCGATTTTGTTGAAACTTTTCAAAATTATAGAAATGACGTTGGCGAGTTCATATTTTGAATTTGAGCTATGTGTAGCTCATGGTGACCGATTCCTAGAGACTCAAAATTAGGCATCTTGAATCGTAAAATTATTTGAATTCCGTAAACATATTTACTTAAAACAACAAATTTTGTAAACACTTGCACAAAGGAAGAATTATTTTCTTAAATAGCCATATTATATATAACTGGTGTATATAGAATGCGTGCATAAAGTTTCTATTGCATTTCATCAGAAAAAAATTTATTATTTTTCTTTTTTTGAAAAATCAAAGTTTAGATATGGTACAGATTGAAAATTTAGACAAACGTTATCAAAATCAGATTCGAAATAAACGTTGTTTTGATCGTGTTTATTGTAATAGTGGCACTTAATAATATCACATAATTGGCCCTGACGTAAATAGTACAGTATTCTTTTCGTAGTACGGTAACAAAGTGATAACGAGAATTCTAACCATAATCTTTCGTCTATCGAAAACCTAAAATTTATAACGTGAAGATTAAGGAAAATTAGCTCCCCAAAATATAATGGCCATTAAAATAAATATCATTACTATTCCATGCTTGTCAATAAATAAAAACAATAACAATAATTAAAATATATATCCGATTACTAGCGGATCAGATATATCTTTGTGGATTTCTCATTGAAAGACATTAACACAATAAGCTCATTAGCATTAGAGACAGAGGCTAAAACTTATTCCTATACACCTGTTGTAGCTACAGACTTTGCTGTTATATTTATGTAAGTATTTGGGGTTATATACGGAAGTGGAATTTGTAGAAACTTATCAACTGATTCTTTTTGAATTAGATTCAGTATTTTTTGTTTGAAAAAACTTTAATATATAAAACATTATCACACTACTTTAGATTAGAAGTTGGATGCTAATGAGATGACGGACACTGTAGATCGATTGCCTTGAAATTTGGTATAAAAGTTTTTAAAAATTTCAGAAAATATTTTCATATTTATAAGATAAGAAATCATTTGTATGAATGCTATTGGTCCGATTGCATTCAATTTTAGTACATATAGTTTTACCCCAAAGTAATATCCTGTGATAAATATCAATAAGATATGATAAGATAAAATAAGATAAGATAAGATAAGATAAGATAAGATAGAAACTTCATAGGAATAGCTAGTCGGAAAGCAAACAAAAAGGATGGACATCGTTAGCTATTCTGAGTGGATCGATAGGATTAAAAGTAGATAAACTTTTTCTTATATTTTGCAAACACCAACACAAATACATTTACCTCAGTCTCATTTAGTGATGTAAGTATAATTATAATATTGTTAATATGTCTGGTTCCGTTGCGTATATAGCAAGAGCTCAAATGTTCCTTTTATCTCCAATTTCCACCCATAAATATTAAAAGAGTCGTCATTACTTTTGTCATGAACAAGTAAAAATATTTTCCCATACATTTTGTTAGTTAATAAAATAAATGTTAATAAAATGAAAATAAATTATGAACACATATAATCAATCATTTATTTTTTTGGTTTGTACAAATATTTCTTTCGAACCAGAAGAAATACAGATATGCATATGTACATTTACATACGTAAATGCTACAGAAATAATTATTTTTGACATGTACTGAAATTTTAAACCCTGAGGATATGAAAATATATTATTTATGTATGTATATGGAATAAAATAAAAATATGTATATAAATTGTAAATATTCATTATGAAATATAAATATAGATGAAACAAAATTAGCATATTTAATTCGATATCTGAATATATGTGTGTGTAAACATATTATAAGGATAATTGTGTTATAGGAAAAAGTAAAGAAGGAATTTAATTTACAAAACAAGTAATAGCTAATTTAATAAGTTATGTAAAATTTAAAAGAAAAATTTGAAATAAATTTTTTTCATTTTTATGTAAAAAGTGAGATAGAAAAATTCTTAACACACATTTTTTATTAAAACTTTTCATCTAAGCATTATTTGATTCTTTTCTATCAAGTTACCTTTGTAAAACATGTCAGTTATTAAGTTTATTGTCAAAAAATTGTTGTATATTGATAATCTGATTAAAATGACGAGAAAAATGTGCAACTAAACCAATTTTGGTCCTTCCAAAAATAGACCAAGCATTCAAAATCCCTCGTTATTGTTTCTGTATTATTATACAAAACCGAGAAAACTTATCGGTTGATAGAAAACCCGGTAGAGTAGAAGTAGCGGACCACATGACATGTTACTAAATACAAAGCATTTTCGAAAGATGTCTCAACATATCCAGCGGGAAAGCAGCCCAGTTATCTCAGTGATATTATTTATTTGGTAATGCATTCTGAAAACCATACAAGGCTCAAATTTAAATTAAGTTTTCTTTAAAAAATATTCCTGTTGAACTCTTCAACTCTTTTGTAAATGAGTTATATTGATAATGTTGAAAAATGTTTAGAATACAAAGGCATTCCAAATTTCTCAGAAAGTGTTGCAGCAATGTGCAGTTGTGCTAGAAGTAGCCAATCATATTAAAGACGCAATTAACATCAATGAATTTTTATAAAAAAGCTGCTTCCATTTATAAGACTTCATAATGTGTCCACTTTTTTTTTTTAACTGAATTGTCATCCTGTCATTGTGGTAAGCAAACCCTTGAGTGGTACAAGGACAAAAATGTAGTATTTAAACCAAGGCAAATCCCCAAAATACCCGAGCTAAGTCCAAAGAGAAATATCGGACTCTTTTTAAAAGACAATTGAAAGGTACAAGACAAGTGTCCAAAGGTGCGGCAGATTTCAAGCGGAAATGGCCTACATGTTCGAACAAACATATTCATAATTTTATTACTAAAGATTAGAAGTATAAAAATAAAATATTAATTTTAATTTAATAAAAATGAAACAGTAAGTTTAGTGCATTCTTCTTTATTGATATATATATATATATATATATATATATATATATATATATATATATATATATATATATATATATATATATATATATATATATATATATATATATATATATATATATATATATATATATATATATATATATATGATAAGAATTTTTCGATTTCACTCTTTATTTCATAAAATTATTTTTAATAATATTAAATTATTTTTAAATTACAGAAAAGTATGCTACATTTTTTATTAAAATATAAAACTTAATAATATAGATTTAGAACCTGCGTACCTTTTTCTCCCACCCGAAATTAAATTCATGTCACTGAGCAATAAATATTTGAAAAAATATTTTATTCTGTGATAAAATATAATTAAAATTAACTACAACAAATATTTTGTATGTATTTGTGTATATTATTATTCCAAGTTTAATGTTTATTTTCATAATAAAATATAAATAATTTTAAACAATCGGTTAAGAGAATATTTAATAATATTCTTATAATAATTCTCTTTAAAAATTCTTCTTTATTAAAATTTGTGAAAATTTGTTTTATAAAATGCATACATATGTACACATGTACATATATTTATACATAAATATAAAATTATTGTTTGTTGTTTGTAAATAATTGTATTAAAAAATGTATTGTAACAAATTTGTAATTAAATTTAATGATTTATGTTCTTTTCATTGTATATTGTTTATGGTACCATATGTTATTGTGCACAATGGGTTGTTAAAATTATTAAACAAAAGAATTTGTTTTAATTATTATTGGTTTTTTTTATAGATCGTATGCTTAAGTTATAATTAGGACAGGAATGCATAGATTTTTATAAACGTGACCTGTTATTACGACTGAAAATTGACCACTTCAATATTGGATTAATTTTTATATTATTTAAGTTATTTAGTACAGAATTCGATAACAATATTATTGATCTTATAAAAAGCTAATATGGAATTTTGGAGAACTTCAAAATTACTTGAGTAAACTTTAAATAAATAATGATGAACCATTATAATCCTTATGTCACATTATCTCAATGATGGGCTTATATATACTCAATACAATTGTAGAATACAGGTCATCACTACAACTTTACTTCATAAATTTCATCAGACGTTGCTATGGTTGAACAATCACGTGAAGGATTTGCTTAACATTATTTAATTAACATTATTAAATAATAATAATAATAATAATAATAATAATAATAATAATAATAATAATAATAATAATAATAATGTGGTAAATGCAAGATTTCCAAATCAAAATCATTCAGGATTAAAATTAATTCCGCCTTGTTACCTTGGTGATATTAATACTGTGAGCTGAAGATATTAGTAATCACGTGGATATCCAAAATCGCTTAAAGAAGACTCGTTAAATACTAATTCATAATTATATATATGTTAGGTATTTACAAAATCGTGTGATATGGACGCTCCTAAATAAAGGATGTCAAAAAATCCTAATGATAATCATAATGAAACGAAAATTACCATGGATACGCCACAAAGGCAGTTTAATAACATCACTCGAATTGCTGTAAATAGAAGCACAAAAAGAAACACTTGATGGAGACCCATGATATTTATGGAAATCGCAAAGTGGGACGGTGTTTGGAGAGAAGTAATAATATTAGTTCTAAGCGAATAAATATTTATAACTCTAAAATTTAGAACCACTTTGATAATTAATGCAGCACTAGGAATTAAAAAAAAAAAAAATCTTAAAGGTTTCATGTCAGATAATCCACGTAACAACTGATAATCTGACAGATCTAAAAGCGTTAAGGGAACCGTTGGTAACTTCAATGTATCGTAGAAAGTTCAGGGAAATACTATGTAAACTTACGAGTAAATTCATGTATATGCCGAATTACTGTGAAGTTGATCCACTTGAAATATACAAACAAATTGGATATATTTTAAAGAATTGTTCGTATTTACACGATACGAAAAATTTGTCTGGTTAATGACGATTAGCATTACAAGTATTATTTATAATCTTTGATGCTTCCTGGAGAAATAGATAAAAGATACTATTTACAGAAGTGGACATGCTGCCGATTTCGAATGGATTTCACTGCCATTTTATTTATTTACAAGACCTTCATGCGAATAAACCAGTACTAGGACTTTGTGCCCACCATTAGTGATAATGACAAATGTCACAATATCTTTGTTATTCAGTGGTCCAAATATTTTGTAGAAGGTAAATAGAAGGTAAATAAAATACTTAATATTAAAAACCACCTGAGAAGTTAATTGTCATTGATTGACATGTTTAAGCATACTTATTATAAGAAAAATGTTATAAGAATTTGAAACTAATGATAAATGAAAAGATGACAAAATTATTTCGCAAAATCTCGGAATTCTGGGTGAAGTGGTTAAGCCGACAATTCCCAATTCGGTAAAGGGCTATTTATATAAACGCGTTGGAAAAGGCATAAATCGGACCTAATTGCCCAAATTTTTGCTCAGTTTTTTTATAAAATATTTAAGATAGAATTATTAACATTTTTAAGTTAAAATACTAGAGTCGATCTTAAAATTTAAATTGAACGTTAAGTTAAAATTATACAAAGTCGTATTTTTTTATTTCAAGTTTTAGTAAAAATATAAAACCCATTGTGCATAAAGGTTATTAATGTTTAAGTTGCTAATATTACGTAAAATACAATCTAACATTTAAATAAATACATATTGGAGATTTTGTAAAAGTTGTAAAATATTTAATAACTCTACAAATAAAATTTGTATAACAGTTTATTCGTAAGAATAAGATCATACAAAATACTAATACATCTACAGAAATATACCTTTAACTAACCAAGACAATAATTAGTTTTTGGATTACAAACAAGAATAAAATTACAAGAATACACTCAAACATATCAATACATTCATACACATATATATTTTAATACACAGCAAACATGTATAATAAATTTGATTTAAATATAAACTACAAAATTATTTTTGTCTTCTGTATGCGAGTATTTGTGTGAGTAATTGTTTCATTTCCAATTAAAAAAATTTGTTTATATATGTATATGTATTTGTTCAAATATATTTGAGCTAAAGACTCTTGTTTTAATTTGATTTATTTAATTTTAGGTTATTATATAAATATCCTAATGAAAATTTGGAAAATTTTGTTTTGTCATTTTGTACGAAACTAACAACAATAACAATAACAACCACATTAGTTAAGCATTTATTTGTTAGATTTGTATGTATTTGTTAATAGAAAATTGTTATAAACAATGGTCATGTCTTAGAAAATAAATACGTAAATATCAAAAAAATAAAACACAATTAAATTTGTTTATTTCAAACTTCTATGTATTTATATAACATTTTAGCAATAAAATAGCAATTATAGTTTACATTTTGGTTTAAATTATACAACAAAATTAGCCAATTTAATTTATTTAATTTTAGGTTGTTTATAAATTTGTTTTTAAATAAAACATAAACATATTTTTCAGATATTAAGTAGCATAAATAACACAAACTTTGGAGAATAAATTAGGAGAAAGACTACGGAAAATCTTAAAATAAACATATAGCTAAAAAGGATCTTTCGCTTATACACTTAAAAAAATCACAACATCCTTATTATGTATTTCAACAATGGAACAAATCTGATTTTAATAACACCTGTTTCAAGGAGTTTTCATTTTTATATCTTAAAACCATTTTAATAAATATGCAGATTAATAATAATGGATTTTAAAATTTAGTTTCATTTACTTTCTTAAAGAAGACACTTTCTAGAAAGTACGTTGGGTGTATAGGTGTTCGACAACCTACCAATATAAATATAAAATTAACAAAAAGACAGATAAATGTTATAAAACATCATACTACCCAAAAGATAATGTTATGGTACACGTTTCAAAGCAATCTTGATCATGATGCAACGAACACAACATTTTTTTGTTGGACTGGCTCAATGGATGAAACGTGGGGATTAATGATCAGTAAAGATTGTTCAAATAATGCCCATTAACAGAGTATGTTTGGCAGAAAATTTATTTCGATTTTTTAAATAAATTGGTGTAATCAATGTCATACTCTATTTTTTAGGTAATTCACAATAAAAAATCAGCCATCAGCTGCTAATCAATTAAGCGCTTAGGTCTGCATGAACCAGGACTATATCTGCGACTCTTAATACATATTGCACAGCAAATTTGCTTTTAAAACATAACCGTTGAGGATCAATGGTCATGCAAGTATGCTCGGAGTAACTATAGATCTTATTGACTACTAAAACCTTTTATTTCTGCTGTATGAGACCTGGGATATACTAAGTTGATAGTTCTAAGTATAGTGACCGAAATTTTGATAAGTATAGTTAAGTGAATGTCAAATCTCGTCCGTACATATTAAATCTGATTGTACATGTTAGAAAAAAGTATTCGAATACGGAACTACCTAAAGTAAATTTAAGGCCGATACCGGATATCGCAAGATTAAGATGCATAGAGAAAAAACATTATGGTATTGCGCACTAAGCCCTCCGAATCCATATGTTTGCAAGAATGCTGTGTCAAAAAATGGATGGGGTCGTTGAATTTTTATTGTTCATCATCTTGAAAACCCTCTTGAAGAATATAGTATGTCAATATCAGACGTTGTCGTTTTGGTGTACGGTCATTAAGAATGGACCTTCCCTTATTTAATTTCTGCAGAAGTATAAAGATAAATAAATTACATCTTTTACTCAAGCCCTTTTTCTGCTTTTCCACCTAAGATTCTATATAATTACTTTATTTCTTAAATTTTTTTACTATATTTGTAACTCTAAGGGACCTTTAAGAACAAAATGAGCCATATATTCCCATTATATTAATTTTCCATGGCAGCCTGATGACTTAATCTAAAGTTATACTGATTATAAAATTATTAAAATTTAATACTCTCTAAATATATTCTTCAATAATATAAAAACTACTGAAATCCAAATATATCAATTACTTAAAAATCTATTTATTTTATTATACTCAAAACAAATCTCATACGTATTATAATTTCACAGTAATATAATACTAATACCATAATAGTTTTAACCTTTAGATATAATTCTATGTAATAAAGAAAATTATAGACAGAATTATATTTCGAAAAACATTCCAAATAAAAGCAAATTTTATTAATAAAAATTCTTAACAAAAGAAAAACTTGGGACAATTATTTTCTATTATATTTATAAAGTACATATTTGTAAAAGAAAAAATAAATATGTATCTAGACATTTAAAGCCAGAAATAATAAACCATAATAAATACAAAAACTTAAGCCCCCAACAAAAGGAAAAAAGTTACTATAATAATCATTATATAGAAATCCACTTATTTATTTTTCTTTTCGTAATAAATCCAATAGTTGACACTTGATTGTTAGAGCACTAAGTCCAGCAAAATGGTTTCATTTTATAAATAAGGAAAAATGGGGAAAAAGAAGAAGAAGAAATCACCTAAAACTTAACAATAGATACAACTATAAGAAAATAATACGATATAAAAACTTTTGCTATTATTGACCATAGAAAATGAATTCGAAGAAATCGAAAAAATAGACATAAGTAAGTGTAAAAATACTACAACATTTTATGGTAGAAAAGAAAAATTGTTCTTGAAGCAGGATTAAAGCAATACTTTTTGTATTGTATTTTCCACAGCTACAGGAGGTGGAGGATAAATTGACAAACATGATGATGATGAGGGCGATGAAAATGACAAGAAAAAAAGAAAACAAAAGAACGACCTATTGACATATTTGCCTAAAAATATACATTTGTTGCTGGTTATATTCTCTCTTTTATTTAGACATTCTTCCTTTTTTATTGCTAAACAACTACATGTTTGCAGTTGATGTCAATGTATAGGAAATGAAAATAATAGAAAATAGTGGATGTGACAGAATAAGGAGCAGAAAGTTTTCTATTTCTAAATATAACATTGAAAGTAAACATATTTAGACAGGCGTAAATAAATTAATCGATGACACTTGACCGGAAATAATAAAGGAAACTGTAGATTTCCTACAATTAAAAATATCAAAGTTTTATAATAAAAAAAATTCAAATGTTGATGTATATAATTGTGGGAAGAAGGAGGAAATGATATTAGTGATATGATAAATAATTGATATTAATTATACGCCATCAGTTAAGTTAATAAAATGTTTACCACATCATCTCAGACTCATTAAGAAAAAAATTTTAACTTTTATATATTTCGTTCATTTGTGAAAGTACGTGTGCGTATGCACGAAACATAATGTATCTACTTCATTTGTTATGGGGGCTATTGAAGATTCGGTATAGCTGAATATGGTATTTTTTATTTGCTTATATTCATTTGTACTTTTTTAAGGTAGTTGATAAGTTAGCGTTAAAGTTTAAATGCAGGAAAAACGCTCTGATTTTCAATTATTTTATAAAAGCTTTCGTCTGAAGGATTTAATTTAAATACCAACTTGTACTGACTTTTTTAAACTTTTTGGGAAATTAAACACTTGATCATTTAAAGAATTTTAATTATTCATTATTTTAAGAAATGTGAAATTTATATATTAAGCTGACGAACTTTTATTTAATTAAAGTTACTAAATTAATTTTTACTTAAAGTTCCATAATTCGTCAGCTATTAGTTTTGTTCATTTTATTGCATTTAATTATAATAATTAAAAAAATCATAACATTTTAGTGTTATAGAACAAAATTTTGTTAGTAGTTTGTTTTATTAAAACACATGTTACTGTTAAAACTTGTTTGAGAAAAATCTGATAGAAAACTGTATAGTCCAACAATTTCCCAGAAAAAAACTTTCTCAACACAATTTACATAAATTTTTACAACATGAAATTTTTAACTGAGAAAAATCTCGTTTTAGTTCGATGTAGATGTTGTTTTTAAGATAAAGAAACATTTTCTCATGGCAGGAAAAAATCATTATTAAATCTTATTTTTAGATTGTTTAATCTTATTAAATGTTTAATTATTTATCCGTCCAGCAGGCTGGATGGAAATTCTTATCAAGAATAATAAATATTATCCTGAATGATCAAATAAATTCTACCAAAAAAAGAATTTTTATGCAATTCGGAACTAATAACTAATTATTATGCTATAACTCTTAAAATGTTGCACCGGTCAGAATCAATTTTAATACTAAATTTCTGAAATATCGTAAAAATTGCAATCAGTACGATAATAGTCCATAGCATTAAACATTAAACATTTGAAGCATTACAGGAAGAAAATCTTAATCATATTCCAAAACATAATTTTTTTATAAATTTTAAGAATTCATTTATAGTAAAAACTTCCCCAACTCAGTTTAATCATTCATTATGAAAAATGAAAAGCCCATATTGGAGTACGGTTTACTTCTCAACAAGTGATCTAAAATGAAGCTAATTATTATTCCCTAAACCACCGTAGGTATTGGACTTACTATGCATTCGTGCAAAAGCTATTATGGATAGAAAAAATGGAAGTACACCGATCGAAAGAGTCACTTTCTGAGTCGTTATAACAACGTTTGTTCGTCCGTCTGGATGCCTGTCTGGGTTACCTAAACCTTGTGAAATATCTGGATGAAATTTGGTACGTGATGATGGATTTGTTATTTCACTAAGCGCCCATAAAATATTCTGGAATGAAATTTAAAGGTAATAAAAGTCTAAAATATAAAGCGAAATAGTGTTTATTAAAAAGTGAATGTTATATTTGGTCAAGTCTACCCTGCACCATATTGTTGTTTATTATTTGTAGCTACCAAATATGAATGAATGATTATGCCCGTTACAAACTTCTGCACAAACGCATAATACCACAACCATCTTCGTAAGTGTAGGGTTTTAAAAATTGTTGGTTACAATACAAGTATATTTCTAAATTAAACATGAAATTGATTCCTAATACTAAACTATTCAAAAATTCAAAATTTTTGATAAATCAAACCTATAGCGACTTTTTCAGTAAATCAACTTGAAGGTGCAACTTTATTTTCGAAATTCCCCTTTTTGTGCGATTTTTTTTTTAAATCTAGGGTAACGTTGGTTTCTATATGCATACATTTGGCTTAATGTAAGTCATAGTAATATACTGCACACTTAGCAATATGTTGTAAGGTAGGGCAAGGTAGATCATTCTTACTTATTGTTTATTTTAAATCCAAGTTATTATTTTGCTTGGAATTCAAATGCTACCGAAGAACGATATATTTTACAACATTTTAAAATTATTTATTTCGTTATACAACTTTCGTTATACAGACTTAGACTGAGAAATATACTTTTGTATTTCACGTTGAAAAAATGTACAAACTTCAATTGGAATTTTTTAAATTCTAAATAATATTAAAAATAATCATACGCCACCAATTTACTTTAAATAAGTGAAGGATTTCTTGTCAATAAAATATTTTGGCAGCCTTTTATTTTGACATTTCATTCCAAACTGCTTTAAAAAATTCTACTTAATTAATTAATATAATACAGTATGAGAACATACTATTTTTAGAATCTCTGAATTGTAAGAATTTATATCAAAAAGTTTCATAAGTCTTAGTCAAATACCAAACAAATCTGTAATTACAAATAAAATATTATAAAAATAGAAAAAGGGGAAATGATATTTTTCTAGAATTTTAATTTTTAATGATATACTTTATTATATAAGTATTTCTTCACCCTTTAAATAAATCTATACATTTTTCCAATAAAAAACAATACCCAAAAAGCTTAACAAAATCTGAAAACGGAAGAGGAAAGAAAACACTAACTTGTGTTTTCCATAAAACGTACGTCTGCCATTAATACTTAAAATCACGTCACAGGCAACTAAAAAATGTAAAAGAAAACTGAAATCTACCAAAAAGGATTTAAAAAGGAAAAGGATTTTAGAAAAAATACATAAAAAGTAGTGTGATTAAATACAATGACACCATTTTTTGTCACTACCTAACTAAGAAAACAAACAGACGTACAAAAGCTACAAGAATAACAAGAATAATAGTAATCTTGGGAAGAAAGAATAGGAGCTACAAAAAATGGATCAACATACATATTTGTTGGCAAACATAAAAAGGAGTACAATTTAAAGGATTTAACACACAGCAGGACTATAAGCAAAAAAACAAATACAAACACAATAAAAAGAATACAAGTGAAAAATAAGTATAAAAATCCATTGTGATGATAAAAATGTCAACAATCAATTGATTTGAATTTGTTTTCTGTCACCTTTTATTCAGCAAACATAAACATGCTGACATCTAAATATTTATACGCAGCAGATAAAAAAGTATTAAGAAAAGTACATTATTTTTGCACAGAATTTTTTTTGAGATTTTCTAACAAATTCCATAGGAATGCTGGGAAATTGATTTTGGGGGAAATGGTGTAAACAGTTTAGTCCATTTTTTCTTTCTCCTTCACATTTATTTTTCATTTACATTTGGATTGTTGCGAGTGCGTGTTTGTTTACAATATATTCATGTGTTGATGGTTTTAGTCCAGTGTATATGTATTGGTATCAAATGGTTAGTTAGCTTATTTGTTTATATCCTTTTCACAATTTCTTTCTTGTAATAAAACTATCATTTATTTGACTCGTCACGTAACATGTTGATTTTCTGCCTTCACTTATTTTTTATTTTATACACCCTACACTAATGTAGGTGGTTTGGATATTATTCGTTTGTGCTGGTGTTTGTAATATACAGAAAAAATTTATAACACCTACTTTTAAGTATAATATAAGATTCACAATCACTTTAATTATGTGCGTCCCTTTACGTGTCCATGTAAAAGTTGTGAACACTATACAGATTGCAATTTTCAAAATATCTTGATGAAATTTGGTACATTTTTTTTCTCTGCTCAAGGACAAAGCGTATCGAACTTTGTCTTATTCAGTCAAATATTCTTCCGAAGCGAGGTTTTAAGGTCAATAAAATATAAATATAAATATAAATATAAATATAAATATAAATATAAATATAAATATAAATATAAATATAAATATAAATATAAATATAAATATAAAGCGATTTCAGCAAAATTCAACAAAAATAAGTCCTATAGCATTCTATATAGATGTGGTAAATTATGCATAGTTCATTATATTTGTACCAGGGTTTTTCATAAATTTTACATAGCTTTCATTTACAACCAACAATGTGGTGTAGGGTGTTATATAGTCGGGCTTGTCAACCATAACATTTTTAAATGTTTTTATTTATTCTTTGCATTAAGTATTTATTTTCTTCTTTAATGTTTTTCCTAGATTTGGCTAAAGTCTGATATTTATTTTTTTTTTCGTTTTAATATTATTTGACTTAGTTGGGATTTCAAAGGTGACCTTTAATTAAATTTGATTTTTATTGCTCGAAAGTATTTTTTGTTAAAAAATTTTCTAGTATTTCAATTTGTGGGGTTTTGCGGGGGAATTAAATTTGAAACAATTTATTTCTTGAAGTGATCATTAAAAAGGATTTAAAATCTAAAAAATTTTTAATAACAACGAAACCACTAAATTTACAGTTTTTTATTTGATTGATACTATTATCACAATTTACAAAAAAATAATTTTAATAACTAGTCTCTGTTTAAAATCTACTAAAATTTTGGACACCTTTTCTAATTTTTGAACCGAACTTGGATCCAGACATTTTGGAGGACTCGTCTTTTTTGTAGCAAATAATACATTACTGTACTTATACTAATCTAGTCAGGCCAACAAATCCTATGAATTGGATCAGCTTTTTTATAAACTTTTTTGATGTTAATTTTGATATTTACAGAGCCCGTTGTAACAAATCATTGGCTTCATTTACGCAAATGCATATTGCTTGTCCTACCAAGAACTTTTTAAATAATTTTGAATGATTTTGGATCATAATATTATCCTCAACACATCATATGTTCATCATCCATTATACAGCAAATATATTTTTATAAAAAGTTTGACTTCTATTTCCGTGCTGTTATTTCAGCCCCTTCATTTAAAGCAGCTTGCCTCTCAAGAACGTTTTGATCTTATATGTTTTTAACCTGCATTAGGAATAGCTTTTCGTACCAGATAGTCAGAGCTCTCAGCTAACCGGTCTGCTCTCCTATAGGGTATGTTGAAAGCTCTTTAAAATTCTTCCTATCGATAACATTCCTTACAAATTATGAAAAATTTTATTCTAATCTGTTGGTTTGTAATTAAGAATTCTACGAAAGTTCTTTGCATGAATTTAAAGGTTGCTTTTATTATCATTTGGCAAAAAATATGTTGTTTATTTTTTGACTGAGTTGAGTCGATTAAAACTTACAGATCTAAATCTATTAAAATATTCTTATTCAATAGGAATAAATGATGTCCTCCCTTTTGCGTATTTCATTTTTGCAAACGAATGACACCAGCTTCCCGATTTTAAACTGTTGTTTGAACGAAATTAAGTCGCTCTTAACACACCCATATACGCATTATATTCACTCACTAATAAACACGACCAGAGTTTTGCTACTAATGCGATATTGATCAATAGCACTTTGTTTGAACTTTGAGAATATCTCAGATTACTAGTTTTTACGTATATAAATATTGATTTGGTCGGGATAAGAATAAGTTTACATTAAGTTCATAGCATGTTCAAAGAAATGAGTGAAACAACAAGAGTAATTTTATAATCTGCTAAGAAATAAGGAATTTGAATCTCTTCACTGCCTCTGCTATCACTGTGTGAAATTTCATTAAAACTGGATTAGCTTTTCAGAAGTTATTTTTCATCTTGTACACATAGCGTTTTAGCAATTCACACTTTATTAAATTCTTATGAACTTTAAGGACTAGTCGGACTTGCTTCTATTCAATTATTTTACAAAACAATTCTTCTTGTAATTTATTTCTTGAAAAGCTGTGTTAGATGAATTTTTTAAGTACAGAAACCTCAGATTGTAGATTTGTTTTTCCTCTTTAAGTTTAATGCTCTTAACAAAATGTTCTAAGCCCATACAATTATTTACCATATTGAATTTTCTTCCTTTATATCGAAAAATCAAGTAGTTATTTAAATCCCATTAAAAGGTATATTATCAACATTTATCATTTTCTCGCTAACGTGATGTCATTTTCAGAAGTCATAAAAGTTTAAAGGTACACACACATTCACTTTGAAAAATGTTTGCTCACTTCACAAAAAATTATAAAAATCTTAAAATTCCAAAAAATACTTCTCACGTTTGTGTTAAAACAAACATTTTTTATTTAAATATGTAAATTTGCGTATTTCTACTTTTGCAACGCCTGTGTGACTTGACACACTTTATGTTAGTTTAACATGTCGATTTAGATCAATATGTTAAATTTAATATCTATATTTTGCTATCGATTATATGAAAGAAGATACTGTTTCCCTAATGCGGAATTCTAAACACGCAAAATTGTAATTATTTATTTATTTAGAGGTAGAGAGAGAAAAACAGTGAGAAAGTTCATTGTCAAATATAAAATTTGTAAATTTGGATTTTATTCAAAAAAATGTAGTTTTTTTTTAACTGCTAAATATTCAATTTGTTTTCATATTAAATAAATTATTTGCTTTAATTGAAAAATTTAGTTGTACCAAAAGATCCCATATCAATGCAAAATGACATTTTTATAAATGTGACAAAAAATATGTCAACACAATTCAAGATATTTTGATAAGTTAATTTAACTTAATAAAATCTATTCGTTTTTTATGGAAATTTAATAATTTATTTTTTAATTATATTTATTTATTATATATATTTTTTAATTTACTTATTAATATATATTTTTTTATATCTGTGTTAAATATGTTATAGGAATCACGCAAATAAAATTATAAATATTTTTAAATGGGAATTATATGAGAGCCTCTAGATATGCTTTCATATGGAAGGACATCGATAAATCGACTAAGGAATTAATTTTGCGTTAACCGGTGTAATGTACAAGTGCATAATACCCAAAAGTTCAGAAAGTTTTAGGAAAATATCTAAGATAATTAAGAAATCATATAAGATTTGTACTAAATTCAGTCAGTTAGTTAGTTACTAAGTTCAGTCAGTTAGATCTGTTCTAAAAAGGTTCGTTTTATGGAAAAGTTTATGTCCATTTTTATGTATATTTATAATATTTTTTTTTAAGTGTGCATAATTATGTTCTCTCTCCGTTCGTTAATTCTAATCCAATTCTGTTTCTTCGCTATACAAATGCAACATTAGTTCCTTTCGTATCTCAATCATGTCTCAATTATCAGTCTAAAACTAATTAAAATAGAAATAATTTAACTTTTTCAGTTTTGATTTTGGTTCATAAATAAAAATATTTATTGTTTTACAGAAATTACAGTTTTATTAATATCGAAAGATTCTAATATATACAAAGATAAAAACGTTTAATTTGCACTAAATGAAAAATCAATAGTCAAATTTAAATCAACTATGTTCAATGTTGATTTTGCTACATGTTTATTTTTCTGTATGTAGTGATAATTAGAATATACAAATACCTTTTTTCTATAATTAATTTTATGAAAGATTTTTCTGTTGAAAATCTTTATGAAATTTAAGTTTAATTTTAGAATTATATTTTTATAAGAAATATTGGGCTGCTTAATTTCCTTAAATTCGCTGCGAAGAAGGGTTCATAAATTTATATATTAAAAAGCTTATATTTCATCTGAAAAAAATTAATTTACACGCAAAAAAAATCAATGTAAAATTAATTAAAAAATAAATAATTTAACTTTTTTCAGCTATAAAAAAAACAAAAAAGGTTATTTAGCCTTGTTTCACAGTTAATACAGCTTCTTGAGAATATTTCTGAATGTTTACTACTTGAAATTATTTTAATAATTGATCGTTGTATAATTTTGTATATTTATATTGAAAGATTCTGATATGTACAAAATTTTTGTAAAAAGTTGTAATTTAAAGTAAATTAAAAAAATTCAATCTTTAACCAAATATGTTCAACGTTGATTTTACTTCATGTTTTTTCTTTGTAAACGTGGAAAAACTAGGAAAAAACTTAATAATAATTTAAGAATTTAACGCAGAAAGATGATGAATATTGAACAAATCGTATGAAATTTTTACACGACATCTAAACTTCAAAGAACTTTTAATATAAATCAAAGTACCAGTTATAAATCCCTATTTCATTATTTGTCTAAATGTATAATAAAACACTCATTTATAATTGACAAAATACAGACAAAATAAATATAAAAAATTTTCCTTCTAAATTTGTAAAAACAAATTTTCCTAAATCTCAATAAAAGTATAAGAATTTGTACAATTTCCCATAACACCTGCATATTAAACATAATTTTATGCTGGCAACTGAAAAAATACACACAAAATTAATAAGCAGCTTATAAAAAAAATATAAATATAAATATAACTAGAAAATAAATCAGAAAAGGAAAATGAAAAAAATAAAATAATAAAAAAAGCTAAATAAATGAATATGTCACAATTTAATCTTTATCATTTTGTCATTTTTATTATTTATTCGCAGAGAAAAAAATTAATAAAATAAATAAAAAAACATATTTTTATTTTCGTAGATTCTGTTAGGCCTTGTTTTTACCAAAACGACTACAATTCAATTTGACTTTATTTTATTATTCCTTGATTTTATTTTCTCATTCTCCTTGTTCACTCCACATACAGTTCCGAACAAAACTATGGACACAGGAAGTATTTTATGTTTTATCCTAACTATCTTGTCATTATAACCAAATTTTGAAAGAAAATGTCGGTTATAGTTTCTACAACCATAAGTATTAAAATACTCAGTCATGTTTGCAACCATGAATGAAAGTATAATATTTATACCCTACACCTCCATAAGTGGTTGGGGTATAATGCGTTTGCGCAGATAATAAGTATACTGTTCGTCTCAGAATCATTTTCTGAGTCGATTTAACGATGTCTGTATGTGTCTGTCCGGCTAGCTGTTCATGTAAACGTTATGAGCAGTTAACAGGACGCAATTTTTTTGATTCTTTCGATGAAATTTGGTGCATATTACTTTGGATTATAGAAGAAGCATTGAGCATATTTGGGGTTTTAAGGCCATAAAGGTCCTAAATACAAATCTATTTAAACGAAATTTTCCAAGTAACCCGAATGATATTCTAAAATATTGAGCCAAACATGCGAAAGTCGTGCATTATTTCCTATAGGTCTCACATAAACCCTCTTCCAAATACCAACATAACAGGTCATATTAAAATAAACATAAGCAAAAATCGATGTGCAAAATTATGCGATGGTTGGCTGATAATTTCTTGTAGCTCTCAAATAGAAAAATTACTTTAAAAACTTATAAACTTTACATAGATGTTAATGTCAACATATTGTACTGCACACAGAATCGAACTATACGAGGGTAGTTCATTAGTTTTTCATAACTACCATTATAATGTGGTTTAGGATATAAAATAGTCGGGCTTGACTGAATATATATTCTTACATGTTTTTGTAAATCATTGTATGTCGGTTTTAATCGGTTTAATTGAAAATTTGTTGATACAAATACAAAATAAACTCTGAAAAACCAAAAATGAGCCGAAAGCAAAAACAAAAATGCACCTCTATAAACAAGACAATCCATAAACCCATATAGTTAAGTTATGGAAAAAAGTCGTTTCATTATTAGAAGCGTAAAAAAATCGGTTTAAAAAAGAGACTCAATTTTCCAAATTTCAAAGAGAACCAAACGATCTAAAATTTTAACTATCCACGAAAGTAAAAAATTATCCGAAAAATTAAACACAATCCGAAATTGCAGCTAAAGACTGACAGGAGTACATCAAAAAATACTCTTTATTACTGTTCCTAAAATGTTGCATGAAGCTGATTTCCAGCTCCAGTTTCTAGACGTAAACAACTATTTTTTTCAATTCAATGATATATTTTAGAATCAGGTACTTTTCTCCGAAGAAAGCAAATTCAATATATTGCGTTATAATGGCCGAACTACGTTTAAACCAGAGATAACCAAACAATAGAATTTAATTTAGTAACATAATGAAGCTAAGTGTCTGTATGAAAAACATTTAATATACAAAATTAATAACAACATCATACGTAAATTTCGTTCTGTGTAATAAGAGAAATATTTCGATTGAGTGAGCGTAAAACATTAACTCATTCATATTATTTGTTTTTTTATTCCTCTCTTTTTTTGAATATCTTGGGTTTAGAAAGACAAATTCAGAAGACGAAAAACAAAATTTTTTTCTACTGTTAAATACGCAAAGGTTGTGTAATGGTGTGGGCCTGTGTATATCGGTGAGCTGGTTTTCGTAGACGGTATAATGCCAAAAGCAGTTTATTTCAAAATTTTAAAAGTAAAGTTTACAAGTTTTACATTCCAACCAGACAATGATCCAAATCATTCAACCAATGACGTGCATATGTGATTAATTTACAATGGGCTCATGACCATCCGCACCCTCTACAGTTTCCAGACCTCAGTCCAATTGGGCATTTGTGTGAAGAACTAGACATATGGGTAAGGAAGTAACCTATTTTAAATAAATCTTATCTTCAGAAGGCGTTTAAGAAAGAATGTATAAAAATCGGGAAGGAAGTTATAAGAAATTTAGTTCATTCAATGCCAAAACGTTTAGATGAAGGCTTCCACACTAAGAACAAAAAAATTGCATAAATACGATGTAATATATTTTTTATTCAATTGTTGTTTTGTTTTCGGGAAAATCGAGTTAGTATGATTTTAAATTCATAACAATTAATGAATAAATTGTTTTTAAAAAACAACCAACTCGAGTTATTTACTACATTGGTAACCATTATTTCACATACATTTTTTATTCGAGTGAAAAGTTTTTAAACGGCCAAACATTGATAGTAAAGAAAAATACACCTGTTGTGCCAATAGTTTCGTTCGAGACTGTATATTTTAGCTGGTATTTTTTATATATTTTTTTCTTAACATTTCACATTTTTCCACATTCTCTTCTTTTATTTCTGTTATATTTTTTTACTTCCTTATGAAATTTTTGGGTTGTAGCACTTTTGTAATGATGAGCATAATGATGATGAAAATACTGATGCTGGTAAACATGATGATGATGTTGATGAACCATTTTACTTTTTGATTGATGTCATACGCCTCATAGTGACAGTCAATTATCTTTAAATCACTACAAGATGAACGATGAATCAACGAACGCACTGGTATGTGTGAGGAATGAAAAAATTATTTCTTTTTTCCTTTGTTGTTCTTGACCTGATGCCAAAAGGCATATATATATATAACGACAGAAGTACTAAATAAGAGGGCATGTCTAGGCAACACAACAACGACACCCGGCAAATTAAATATAAAAATAAGGATCTGATAAAATGATAAACTTCTTATGAAATTTAAATTGTATATTGCAGAGAGTGTTATTTAAATTATAATCTACAACACTTGTCAAAGTAAAAGGAGGAGGAGGAGGAGGTAAATAAAAAAAATTAAGTCATATATATTGGCAGTTTTAAAGTGGCACAGAAAGTGACATATAGCTAAGAGAAACAAATTAATTATAACTTTTGATTTAATCTGTAAATTAAAAGAAATATTAAGTTTACGCTTAAGATTTATGATAATTTAAATATGTTTGAAAAAGGTTATGAGAAATTGTAGTTTGGAGTATTTAAGAGGGTCAGTTGAAGAAAATTATGATGTTTTGGTGATGGCGTCAACTGACAGAAAGGCGGACATAGCGAAATCGGTTTAGATTTTTATTTATGCAAGAGTGGGTGTTAGATGATTCCTTCTTTACATTTCAAAAGGAATATCCACTTGAGATGGTGGAAGATATAAGAATTAATTTTTCGGAAGTTTCAATCCTTTTTTAAATGAATCTTTTTTTAAAAATTATCAATGTTCCAATTAGTGCTAAGTGATTGTAATCTGATAACTTTGTTTACATTTTAATTAAGTGTAGAAAATATCGCCTGTGTAAAATTCAAATAGTTTTGTGTTTTGTATGATTTTTGAATTTGCCCATTTTTATTGTAAATCCATGAGTACAATTAAAAATAAGTGGAGAAGAAGCAAACAAAACATCAATCAAAGAAATCAATTTTCGACGAATTTTTATGCTAAATTTTTCAAATATAATATAATTTTAGCGTCCTCTGGAGCAGTCTGTCATAATCCAAATAATTTTTGGACTAAAATTTGTTTAAATATTGATGTTATCAATTATTATTAAACCAGTTTCACTGTGCGCTGGTTACGTTAGTGAGTCCGACGTGTCTGTGTTTTGATAACTTTGTATTTTATCCGATTACTTAAGAGTTAAATAAGCAGATAACAGATAAAATAAATTAATTGTATTAAAATATTTTTTTTATCATATTTAAAAAAATATGCCACAACCCTCTTTTCCCTCCCTCCATTTAAACAATTAAAATTCTAGTACATTTCAATTTTTTCTTTTGTCATTTGATATATTTTGCGTTTTTCTTTCACTTGAGTGAGAAATTACAAAAAAGACGCTTAAAATAAATGTTTCCAATCAATAAACTATAGACAATTAAACATTAATGTAATACTTTATAACAAATAATAATAATAGGAAATGGAAACGAACACACACATGCACAACAATTGACATTTAATCGAATAATGTTGCGCTAATGATTTTTCCACAAAATCGAATAAAAGGCACAATCTTTTACTATATTTAATGGCAAAAGAAACGGAATTAAAAAATAAACTTCGTTGCAAATAAAAATATCAACACCTTTTTGACAAAAGAATAAAATAAAATCAAACACGCAATGAATATAAAGACAAAAAAGGGAGAAAAACTTAAATGAATGAAAATTATATAAAATGAAAGTCATGATGTTTAGCTATTTAAAGAATATTAAATTATACACTCTGAAAAAGGGAATGATTATGAATAGCACGTCCTAGAAGTAAATATAGGAAATTCAATATATATAAAACATTTTATAGTTAATAGACTTTTAATATTATACATTGTCAGAGTTTGATGTGTTATCGAAAATATTGTCTAGAAGTCTAGTACTTTTTTCATATACACACACACACAAAATACAAAATATAAGGACATAAAAAACGTATTTTTATTTAGCTGATGACAAACAAATGTCAAATACACACAATTTCACTTCTACAATGATGACATCTACAAACGCATAAGTGTACATAAACACATACTTAAACACTCTCTTTTTCGTCATTTTCATTTTGTGACTCAAAATAGTTAAAATACAAAATGTAACGGTGAAAACTTTGTTTTTGACTAAAAGCTGTTTAGAGAAATTCTTACTCAATTGTGTGTAATATACAAGCAAAAATAAAGTGACAAAAAAATTTAAGAAATGCCACTGTGGGACAAATAAATAAAAAACGTGAAGGTTTGCAAATTGTTAAATATTATCGGATATACAAAATAACTACATGAATTTGGAATACATATGACCAAAAAATATTATTGATAACAATTATAAGTGATCATAGATATGTATTTTGGAAAGCAAATATAAGTTAATATACGATAATCGCCTTGTTGATTCATTCGCTACTATAATTTTCACAAACATGCTTAAAAATTATTCATTAGGGATGTCTAATATTCGTCTTCTATTAAGAGAATAGGACTGTAAAAGTTACTGATCATCACGCATCAATTTCAAATCCTTTTTGGCGATGATTTGTGCAATTTTAGAAAATACCTGGAAACACAAGACGTTTAAAACATAATAAGAATGAAATTGCTGATGCTGGTAATAAAAAACTTCTTTGTGACTATTTAGAGAAGTATAGTTCTCATGTCTGTTGGCATAACGGAGTCCATTATATTCGATTGTTGTGCGTTCACCGTTTGAGAAAGGAAACAGATACCAACCATAAGTAACTATAGTAATTCCGTTTCATATACGTAATTATTTCAATTTTCGCCAATTAACGGCTTTGAGATAAGACATGTTTGGTACTGCTCATAAAATTTTGGTATCTTTCCGTTAATGTTTCATTATAGTGTCTTCTCCTACATAGACAAAGTTCGAGGTCGTTTTCGATTAAGATGTTAGTGTATTTTGGAATATCCTGTAAGGACGTGCATTATCTTTCTAAGCTTACTTTTTCACATGTTAAGAATATCCACAGCCTTCTTTTCACTTGGTTAACTCACAGTGTTTTTGTAGTTTTGTCAACCGTATTAATCCACATATTTCTGTGTGACTCTATCGTCGATTACTATAGACAGGCTTTCAATGCAATTCAAATTCCAATTTCCGGATTGTCCTTTGGCTGTCGTTAAAGCATTTAAGATATTAATTTTAATGGCCTTGAAAGCTTTCGAAAATATATAGGCGAATTCCGCCGAAAGAATTTTATTCGTATGATAGAACCATCAGCAAAGATCGAAGGAAATATTCAAACATTAATGAGGCTACAGTCTTCCATCATGATGAGTCATTTTGAAAAAGATGGGAAAATTTGAATCAATTGTCATTTTGCTCATGGCGAAAATACATAAAAGGATTGAGAGAAGACCAGGTCATCTAAAAAATTTTAAGATGAAAACTGTAAAATATTGCGAGAGAATAACATCTGTTATCACTGAAGGATACATAGTAAATCTTTCCTTAAGTTCAAAACTATAAGAATACTTTCTGAAGCAAAAATTCATGTATCCTTTCTTAAATGTGCCAAATAGGTCTGGAGCTACAAATATACAATCAAAAAAATCTGTATTTACTGGGATAAGATTTTGTTTTGTATTGAAATACAGTCAGACGATTTAGAAAAACAATTGATAATTTTGAAATACAGTCAGACGATTTAGAAAAACAATTGATAATTTTGAAAGAAGCTTTCATATGGGCCTATAATAAGCTCATTTAATTTTTCCAAGTTTTAAATTTAATATTTTATACTCACGGTGGCGGATGTCTCACAATTTTAAACATTCAGAGTTTTTAAAATCCTCGTATTTTGTTTTTTTCTTAAGTAGTTTTGTTGTTTTTTTTATAATTTTCTCCCCATTTTCTTGCCATAAAATGTTTACAAAATATTCGGGGGAGACAGAGATTTTGAGGGAGGTAATGACTACGATGACACTAAGCATTCAGTGACTCTTTAGAATTTACTTTTTATTTGGCGGTGTTATCTTAATACATTTGTGAAAATATTTTAAAGGTGAGATTGTAAATACATGCCTACAAGTATACACACACATGTATATATACATGTTAAAAGGTATGAATGCATGTACAGGTATATGTGTTGGTATTGTCTCAAAAGAAGACAATAAAAATGAGTTTACAAAAAACGAAGTTAAATTCAAATAAAAATGTTACAAATGCTTAAATAGCATTTATGCTAACAAAAGGAACATCACCAAGTTGTGAAAATGGGAGAAAAGGGATTTTTTCCTTTAATTTTTGTATTTTTTATTCTTTAATGTTACTTCTTTATTCGTTTTGTTTGTAGCCTTAAAAAAAGAAAGAAATCCAAGTTCGTGACATGATGTTTCCAAAATTTTGCACTTGTGTTATTGTATCTATCTCATTTAGCTTCAGTTCTCTTATGGCATTTAAATGACAAATGCTTGTAAAACGTTTACTCTGTTTTATTTTCATGTTACCACTACCATTCCTATTGCTGCCACTTATGTGTAAGAGTTTTTGATTTTCTTTACGGTTGTTGTTTTTTTTTTTGCCTCTTGTCAAATATCATTGCCTGTTTCGTTTTTTTTTTTGTCTTGGCTTGCAACATTTGTTGTATATAATTCGTGTGGAAAAAATTCTACGTGTGTAAGCCAATCTGACACTGATTTGTACACTTTTTTCTTGTCTTTTAGCATTTTATTTCATTTTTTTACGATTTTTGTCATGTTTTTGCTTGTCGCAGATTTTTTACTTGTTATTTTTAATATATACTTTCGTACATATATATTTTGATCTGGCCTTATTTGTTGTACAATAAGTGTCAGTTGGAAAAAAATATTTGCCACATTTGCTTTTTTGTTTGCTGTTAAAGTATTTGGTTTTTGAATACTTTTACAAACAAGTTATTTTTTTTTTGTGTTCGCTACATAATAAAATTAGAAAACAGGTGAGAATAAAGTTTGTTTACAAAAATAAATAAAATTTAATAATTAAAAAGTAATATGAGAAAAGAGATGGGCTTTATATGGGACCGAGTCTTCTTTGCAAGAAATGTTATAATAAAATATAATTTAAATAATAAACAATGTTGCCATTGAGGCGATATTTGTGGCGGATGCATATTAATTATTGTAGCTTTAGCTTTTGCAATGAAATATAAATGTGAAGAGATCAATTTATATTTCCGATGTTATGACAATCATTTCATGGAAGAAAAATAGACAAGAATTAAGACACATATCGGGTACATTAGATATGCTGGTCAAAGAATTTTATTCACTCTTTCCAGTTTAAGAAGTGAGTTACAACATATGGTCGAAATTTGTCGCAATGAAAATATATCTGCGGTCCTTTGTGAACAGTTGGTTGTCAACAAAAAATCAAGTACATTCTTTATTTTGAAAATTCCCTTTTTGATGCGATTTCATTTTCTAAAATCTCCCTTTTGTGAAACTTTTCGAAAAATCTCAAGAGAAACCATTCCTGGGAATATTTGATCTCATTTTTTAAATCTCATAATAGAAATAGTAGAAAGAAAATAAAAAGAAAAAAATTATTTGAATTATTGTTCATTAACCAAGTTCTTTAGCATGGTCTTGGCTTTTTCTTCTAAGCTATTTAGAAATTTATGGTTTGTCCAATTAATTTTCTTTCACTACCCCAACTCAACAAAATATTTGTACTCACCATAAACATCCCATGCATTATCATATAAGAAAGATATAGAAAAATTAAACTAGGGTTCGTCAAATCCTCATAGGATATGCTGTTAGAATTTCACTAATTTTCGTAAACAGTTTTTATAATACTCAAAATTTTTTCTTAATACAATTGATCAACTTTAGAAAGACGACCTTGAATCTTTTTAGTATGTTGTGTTACCTTAACTTTTTGGCAGCCTCTTTAAAGACCATTTCCTAAGGGAGAACGCAAGATGAGGTTGTAATTGTGATCAAACGCCAATTAAAATCTTATTCCTTCGTCTTATGCGAAAACTTGCATGGTAGACCGGGTCTTTTACACACAGACTTATCGTAATGCATAAATTTGTAATTACCAGTGACAATACTATGTAAACATGTATTCTTTTGGTAGAGTCCTTGATTATCTCGTATGGGACCCAATTTCTATTTCAAGTGCTGGAGTTTTATTTTTATTTTATTAATCTTTTATAAAAAATCATTAGCATCTTAGTAATTTTCTTCAGCAGATCCTTCTTATACTCAAAATCACCCCGGATTTTAATTGATAAAATTTGATAAGATGTTTTTGATTCCTCTAGGTTATCGCTGGTATTATGATTTGATGATAATTTTAAAGTCTATTTACTGATCTCCTCCATTGCCATTTTGTCTAACGTGATTTATATAGAAGTACCAACAGTCCATCGGCAATCTCATAGCCGTGGAAGTTATTGTGGTCAGGTAGCAAACAAAATCTGATCTCACCAAAGCCAAAGCATTAACTAAGTGTTATACATAATCGTCTTCGGTTTTGGTTTTTGTAGTACCGAGCTCATTGCGTTTGGTCTTTTACAATTTCGAATAATTTAATAATTGAATTAATTTACAGTGATAACATTATATAAAGATTTATTCTTTTTTGTAGAGTCCTTGAATATATATAGGATTCAGCTCACTTGGGATTAAATTTCCATTTCACGTGTCTGAGTTTTTTTTACTATCAATTATATTAAAGTATATCACTGATGTTCTTAGGGAGATCCTTTAAATACCAATTGGATTTTAATAAAAATCTATATCTAATACATCCAATTTTCAAAATATCTGATGAAAATTCTATTTGTCTAGACCTCAGAATTCCAGCATTTAGTTCAGAAAATTTTCATGAAATGTGAGTTAAAAAAACGACTTAATGCATTAAATCAATAATATTATGAAGAAATAACCGCAGCATTGCTTTAAATATTATAAAATAATTTACATTTTTTTCTTACAAGTTCTGGAAGTTATTTTTAGAATTATTACAAAAGTATCGAACATATTTCAAATTCTTTCTAAATATTTTCAAAAATTCATATTTTCAAATTCTTTCAAAAAGAACTTTTATCTTAATTCCTCAGTCAATACTCATGAATATTTTCCCCAAATAAAGTCTTTAAATATTTAACAAGTTATTTTTTACGCTCCCCCAAAATTGAATTGCTAAACTTTTTATTTAATATTTTTCTAAACATTAGCCTCAATTTACGATTTGTGTTTTAAAAATAAAATTGTAAAAAATTTACTCAGGTGTTATTTTTGTTTTAATATTCCAAGTTTCAACTGAATGGCAGCATGAATGAAGCAATCAAATAGAAAAGAAAGAAAATGTTTAAAGAAAGAATGAAAAAAAAAGGAAATAATAAGTGAAGGTGGTGAAATAGGTAAAATATAACGAAGTATTAAATGACAGAATGACAAGTAATAATTAATACAGGTTAAAATATTTAAAGTCAAATAGAGTGACTTTTAACTTGAAAATGATATGATTTTCAATAAAGTGATTCGAAAAAATTACAAGTGGAGAAACAATATTGGATGTAAAATATGTTAACCAGATATGTATTTAGGAACCGACAAGTGACTGAAGCTCATATAAATATATGTATTATACTAAATAATCACTTGGTTCCAAATATCAATAATATAGACTCAATATGAGTGATAAATAAGTAATTTATCAATTAATTAGTGTTAAAGGTCTACGAACACTTAATCTAATTAACTGTTTAATTGCAAAATTTAAACTCTCTTTAGTTTACTTTATCTTATGTCTCTCTGTTTCTTACAAAAGTTTAGCTTATTCATTAGAAAGAATAAAAAGCTCATTCTCTCAGTTCTTTTTTTTTTCCTTTTTTAACAACAACAGCATTAAATATTTTGCGGTGGTTTTTATTTCTATCACTTAGATTATACTTAAATACATTTTTTCTATATTCTTCTTATACGCATTCTATTTTAAACATTTTTAATGTAGTAAGTTTTTCGCTTTTCTTCTTTGTTTTCCTTAATATTCTTAATTTCTTTCTTTAATGTTTGTTTTACTTATTTATTCTTTTGTAATCTTTTGGTTTTTTCTCCTTCTTTTTTGCGTTTAAAAATATAGTGGGATTGATTGAAGTTAAATAAGTAATTAAAGTTTCATAATTTTTAATTAATTTTATTCTAAACTCGGCTTTGATGTACAAAAAAAATTATAGGACATCGCTGTTTGTTACATCTGTCATCTCTCTGGAAATATTTTAATGCCCTTCATCACTAACTTGTATTAAGTATCAACATTGTGTTTCCTATACATACATGGTACTACTTCCATTAAAAACACTTTCTCACACACAATTTATCAATGCTTTTCTTTAGCATAAAGCAAAGGTAAACTTTTGTAAGGGAGGCAGAAAAAATTATATTGAGTTTCTACTCAATCTGCTCACATGATGAGTTATGAAATTAGTGATAAATTGGAATACAACTTTTTCACTAGTGAACTCATTTTATTTTGCTTAATATTATGGCATCCCATTGCAAGCGGAATTTTTAATAGGCAGGTAAAATTTTTGTCAAATTGATTCGGCAGGAATCGGCATAGACGAATATGAAATATTTACTTGTTTTTCCTAAATTTGTACAAAATGTTTAATGACTTTAATACTTTTAAAATATATATGATCTGCCCCACTGTAAATTAGAAAAAGTATTTTAAGTTAAAAATAGAAGTAAGAAAAAATTTACTACCTTTGGGGATTTTAATGATGGCTTTTAGTGTTGATGTTCTTCACTTTTTAGTTTATTCTTCTTTTCTCTTTTATCGTTTTACAACTTCTAAAAAACTTTTGCGGTCCATTTAATGAAATGATCCTAAAATATTGTTGATTCCTTTTATTCATTTGCTTAATGTTTGAAGAAAAAAATGACCACGTTAATGGCGAAGTTAATTTAATAAAAAATGTTTCAGGTCTTTAGTTGGAGAATGAGATGTAATCGATATTTAAAAACAAAACATTAACTTAATTTTTTTATGGTTCTGATTAAACATTTAATCGATAATAAAAGGAAAATTTATAAAATTAAATAATTTTCTTTCTTTTTTATTTTTCTTCCTTAGAATTTGTTTGCGTACATTTTATTCCCTACAGATCTCTTGTCTGTATTTTTTTCCATCATTAACGTTAGTAATTATTTAAATCATTTCTGGTAATAAAATGATTTACTTTATGTAGAAAAAATAAAGTTTTTGTTCAAAATCTACTCTGATTTTGTAATTGTTTCACTTTTTAGTTTCTATGCAAATTTCCTTTTTTTTGCAAAATTATCTATATATTTTGATTGGCAATTTGAAGATTTCCATGCTTTTGCCATTATTGGCTTCTTAACGTCTTTTGTTACTTCGGTTATATATTCACAAGCCTGCCACAATAACAACAAAAAAGGACTTAAACTGAAAAGTTGTGGTAAAAGAAATCGCGTTAACTTGCAAACGACTTTAAATGTTGAGGATCAAGTGGTAACAGCATGTTTGAATAATTCATTTGATTTGTGCTGCCATCATTACTAAACAACAAATTTTTTACAATAACTTCTTTTTGGCATTTTTTCTTTGACAGTCATTTTTTCTCAATTGAAATAACAATTTTCTATTCAATGTCTTGATTTTTTCTGCATAATAATCTCAGTTCAACTTTAGTTTATTTCACTTTTGTTGCAATCTTTAACTATTTGCTTAAATTATCATATCGTTTCTTAAGAAAAATCTGCGACTGACTGTCATCAAATTCGTTCGTAGACCAAAGTACAGGAAATAATAGAAAAAAGTATATGAAACACAAAAAGCATAATAATAAGAATAAAGAAGAAAACTCTAAAAAGACGAAGTCTGAGATGATGATGATGGTTAAACCGGAAATGAAGTTTAAGGAATAACAAGTATGAATACTATATACGGCTTTGTCGAATCTTCAATACACTCTATAAAACTTATGCGTGAAGTAAATACATGATGTGTAGTACTAACACAGTTAACGTACATAAACTCTCATATACTGATGCAAAATATAAAAGTTTTTCTAAAATATACACTTAATCAGTTATATATAACTGACTAAAACTTTTTTAAAATTTTACCGATTTTAATAATTTTGAAATAAAAATGAAGTACATATAATTTAAATTATATAATAAAATTTTATTTTAATTTGTCCATTTATAATTGACAAATTTAAGAAAGTTCTTCACTTGAACTTTGAGGTTGTCTCAGATATTTGTCTTTACCTCTTCATATACAATCAATATTGCTTTTCAGGGCAATAAAACCAAATTTCATGGACCTCTTTCAATTGTTGTGAATGTGGGCGTGCCAGACGGTCATAGCTAAATCAAGACAGATTTTGATTTGCTGCATGAATGCATATATACGTTATGATATTTAAAATGATTCTTAACGTTACACAAGGAATGACAAAGTTGGTATACCCTTTTCACTACTTGTGGTGGTGGAGGTTATCAAAAGAATAAAAATGTAGAAAAGTAATAATAATTGAGCAACTAAAGGAAATAAAGATATCAAACTTATTTTTTTTTTTTGTGAATACTTTTTTATAGAGAAATTGCCAGAATAGACATTAACATTGGCTTAGAATTTTTGTCATTTTCCTTTTTAATATTTAACTCTGTATAAAAGGGCAGACAGAACAGTTGTTGGCGAAAAAGAAATTTTTGTAATTTTAATAAAAGTTAAATCGTTGTTGACATTTTATTTTAATATTGCAGTTAAAAGTTGAAATCTTAAGTATTTGAAAAAAATGTTGAATGTTTTATTTGTATTTGGGACAAGAAAAAATGTTACTATTTAATTTACAAAGAAAAAACAAAGATGTAAATGACAGTTAATGTGCTTGCACTATGGTAATGATTTTTATTAATTTTATTAAACATCAAATTGCTAAAATTTATTAGTAAAATACGAAGAACTATAAATACTAACTAAAATTTAAATAATAATAAAAAAGATTTGTTTACATAAAATTATGAATTAAAAAATTAGAAGTTATATAGAAGATATATTTTTATTGGAGTACAGCTACTAAGAATTAATGTGGGAAAAGCCAATACTTTGCGTATCAGTGCAACCTCGTGAAACAAAAATTTATTGAAAAAAATGATTGTCCTATTTTTTTGGGAAAGGAAAATTTTAAGTGAGATAATCTCTATTCCCATTTTTTGGTAAACAATTTATTTATTTATTATAATTATTATTATTTTATTTTATTTTATTTTATTTTATTTTATTTTATTTTCTTTTGGAATTTTGCAAACAAAAAATTTAACTAGATTTTTTGAATAGAAAAAGGATTATAGTATATATCGGGAGTCCTCAGATTTCTCACATGTGATTTATGATAAAGATAATTTTAAAATCGTCGAACGTGATTTAAGAAATGTCCTTAAAAATGGTGCACATTTATTTAAAGAGCTTTTTATTTTCAGTATACAGAATTTTTATAGGTGATTGAGATACATCTACCTCCTTATTTTATAAATATCTTCATTTCAATTTTGGAAATGATCAAAACAGACTTTTTAAAACAAAAACAATTTACATCAAAAAAATAGGTCCATACTTCGTACAAAAATCTAGATCATATTCGATGTCGAACTGGAAATATCTAGCCCAGTATCTTTTGAGTCAAGTGGTGTTAGCAATTTTTAAGATAACTTTCAAGGACTTTTACACCTTAGTGTGCTTCCATGCCGTATTGTTTCCAAATAAAATTTCAAGTTTTTGCAAATTTCCAAGAACACAATTCAATTTATTTAAAAAATCTAAACTTTTCAACTGATCATGCTCATCATCTCATCAATTAAAATTGCAATGATACTTAATATGTTCTAAATATGTATTTTATAACCTTCTCTTCTCTCTGACTGACGCACTATAATTCAGAGCTAATGATCATTCAATTTAATATATTTTTTATTATTTATTAATATTTATGGAATAATCATTTTCAAATATTTCTCATTTCATTAACAAAAAACTTTTTCCCAAAAAAAAAAAAAAAGCTCTATCATTAACACAAAAGTTCTACCCAAAAACTTTTCCATAACTGATACTTATTACAAAATTTAGCTGCAATCAAGTTAAACCCCTCATATTCTGCGTTTAAAAATACTTCATCCATTCATGATTTAATAATTTGCCATTAAAAACTTTACAGGCTCAAACAAAACTAAACGAAAAGTTTTCATAGTTTAGACAAAAAAGAAGAAGAAAAAAAGGAAAATATAATTTTTGTTGTAAATTTTTGCCAGTCATAAATTGAGTAAAAAATGGTAACATGAAACTAAAATAAAAGTAGAAATGAAAATTTAATTTCATCTAATTGCAATTATCCGCTTTGAAGTTGAAACCTTGGTTTTGTATTAATCTAAGTGTATGTATGTGTGTATGAGTATATATAACATACTAATTGTTCGTATAATTCAAGCTAAAGACACGTGCATACATGCACAAGTATGAAATTATACAAAAATAAGTTTAGACATTTATACACAATACACACATAAACATATATGGTATATATAATGAAACATAGATGAGAAAACAGCATATTGTGTGTATGTGTGTCTGTTTCAGAACAGTGTTAAATCCTAACCGGGGCTGTAAGCGAACGTGCTTAATGTGGGAAAAATTTAATTTTCGCATTATTTAATGTTTTTAGCTTTCAGCCATTTTAAACACAAACACACTCACATTCATAAGAAGCGAAATCGAAAAATTCTTAACATACATATATTTTAATAAAAAACGAAACCGCTAAACTTAGAGTTTTTTTTTAATTTGCAATTAATATTACAATTTCCAAAAAGAATATATTTCTAGTTGTAATCACTTCTATTGAAATTTTGAAACTGTCTCGGAAAATCTCTCATTAACGTTTTTATAGGGCTTTCTATCAATTTGTACGAACAGGTAGACACTTTTTGTGCCCTTCAATATTATTTTAACAAGATCTAAATATCTCTTCACTGGCCGTAGCTCCGGGCAGCTTATATACAATATTCATCTCGTATCAACTAAATGCTTCTTTAACATAGTGACACGATACCAATTATGGTCATTATGAAGTTGTACGAATTGATATAAATTTCGGTATTTATTGAGCCCGTTGTTATAAATAATTGTTTTTTTCCGCAACTGCATATTACTTTCCACACCAAGAACTTTTGGAAAATTTTGACTGCTTTGGCTCCCAAAACTTTTCTCCAGCATTACCTCGAGTATTAACAACATAAATTTGATCTCTAAAATTATAGCAGAGTTTCCGTCTAAAACGCTTTGAGCCTTATATATTTTTAACACTTTATTAGCTTTAACTTTTCGTACCAAATAGTCCGAGCATTGAGCTTACAGGGTTTTCTACCGGATGTGTTGGGAGGTCTTTTAAAAATGCCTTCTATTTTTTGGCTTTATTAACATCCTGTGGAACATTTTTTATCCAGTTTCGTATAAACGATCAACTTCTCCAAGTTTTATTCAAGAGCAATTAACAGTTTGCCGACGGTTTTTTAAATGCTTTGCCAACTTTTTGTTGGACAAATTTGGGTTTTGTTGAAAATATTTAATAACTTTGGACGCACTTTTTTTCTGGTCACACATTTTAATCAGATAAACAATAAATAATTTTCTTTGTTTCTAATCATAAAAACTGACAAACTAAATACGGTTACTTGACAAAAAAAGTCTTAATGAAAAATATGTGTTAAGAGTTTTTCGATTTCACCCAATATACAAATATTTCTGCCAACAAATATTTGAAAAACCTTTCTATACTACTTAGACATACTAATATAGATATATGTATATATTATTTTTTATATTTCTTGTCTAATCCATATGCAACTAGACCTTGGAAAGGTTATTTGAATTAGAAAAAATCATACATTTACACTAATTTACAGATCTTTTGTTGTACACCTTATGGCGGGGAAGGAGTTGTGGTAAAATATATACAATTTTGCTTAAAGCTAAATATGTGGCACAGAACATGTCACTACAAAAGCTCCAGAGACTTTTATGCGAGTGGCATTCAACCAAGTGGCTTTAAAATCCATAAACTGAATTGAAATCTTTTTATGTATTTAAAGCTAATGTACACGAAAAATAATTCATTCGTGTTCATTTTCCTCTACCATAAAAAAATTGTTAGATAAATTGAAATTTTGCTAGGTTTTCGTACTTTTGACTTCAGGTAAAAAAGAATGTCATCATTATGTTGTTAGTGTCGTTGTTAAAGACTTTTATATAATATTTTTGCCACACCACCATAGGTGGTGAGGGTATTATGAGTTTGTGCAAATGTTTGTAACAGGCAGAAAAGTAGTCCTTCCACTACTTTAATGTATACCGTCACACTCAGAATCAGTTCCTCAGTTGGTTTAACCATGTACGTCCTTCCGCACGATTGACTGTCTATGCAAAGCTTGTTTGTAAAGTCCAAGTCACAGTCTTGAAGATATCTTAATGATATTTGGCACATACTATTACTTTGACCAAAGGATGGTGCCTTATTTTTATTATTTTTCATAGGTTCCATTTAAAACTTATAAATCGTAAGTATATGTGAATATTGTAAAAATATTTATTCAAATTAAGATTAATATAATTTGTGCACAATTATACACGAGTCGGTCCATAATTTTTTCTAACTTCCGTATAACCTCTTGAAAAATGAATTTCACGTAATAATCTACTGCACACATAAGCACAAATAAGAAAAGAAAATTATACGAGGCAGTTCATAAAATTCTCGCAGCAGTTATTTACAACCAACAATATGGTGTAGGGTATAACATAGTCAGACAAAATACTTGTTTCTTTTTTGCTTTCTTCTTGTTAAAATTATTTCATAAGAACTTCATTTTTTAAGTAATACAATAAGCTTTCAGATGTTCATATTCATGGGAAAAATGTTTGGTATAATCTGAGTGCTTCTGATAAGTTGAATATTTCTTAGACAACCAAATAACAACATTTTATGTTTTTGTTTGTTTCCTTTTAAGAAAAAGAATAAAATGTATATCAAAGAAAATTGTTTCTATAATTCGCTTTTAACTTTATATCTTTTTTCTATATTTTAGAAGAAAGAAATAATCAGGCATTAAAATAAAATATTTGTTGAAAGGCATTTAGAATAAATTGAAAAAGCAATTTATTATGTAAGTCTTATATGTGTTTTTTTGCAGGTTTTCAAATAATTAAAGCATATGTTTTCTTTATTTCATAAATTTTTTTTGAGTATGGTGAATACGTTCCAGTCCACAGTTCCTCAAATGCAGTTTTTTCTATGTGACACATTTTCTAGTATAATTCCGAGAATAATATTTTTGTAAGCTAAATAATAGTTTATGATTTTTCACTTTCACCATAAAACTTACTTTTGTTTTGTCTATTTATATTCGATTTGTTCTACTTATTTAAAAATTTAGCTTATCCTAAACGTAGTATTACTTACTAACATAATTTTTTCATATTTATTAATTTTAAGCATCCGAACACATTGTAGACTTACCTAAAAAGAGAAAATAATAAATTTATTAAATATTAACGAAACATTTTAACGATTTTTTATGTCTATGTGCAATTAATAATTAAAGTAAACATTATTTAACTAGAATATTCGGCTCTTGATCTAACCCCACAGTTTTCTTAAATCCGGGTTAATTCAGTGCCTAAACAAATACCTTCAAGTACTTATTTATGGACACAGGACGTATAAAGTCCCATCATACTAAGGAGTTGGAGCTATTAATAACTTCTGTTGCAATGCAACAGCAAATCAACAGCGTGACCCGCACCGAAACTTCCCAAAGTTCCTCACCAATAAACAATCCAATTTGTTGGTACCTCTCTTACTTTAACATTTAGATTGCAATAAAAGTCTAAAAGATTCATAACATATACTTCTAGGTCTTCCTATTATTTCTTTTATATAGCATTTTGTCCCCAAAAACGTCAAGCCCCGTTGATGTTGCTTATATAAGTACATATGCTAAAACTTAAAACATACACAGCAGATTTTTTGATTTCCTTTAACTTGTTATCCAAAAGTGGTTAATCGTCTTTATTGTCTCATAACGACGGATTTGGTAAAGTGGGACACTAACATTTTATGTACTGTCTCTTTTTATTTTTACAAAATCGGTCTAGTAGTTTAGCTACCTATAAGCCACAAACATATATAAATAAATCATAATATATGATAAATTTTAAAACAAATGTCCCGGTTAATATGATAACTATGCAGGTCTCTACCACATTAACTAGATTCTCTTAAAACTTGTTCTCTTTAAAGAGAAATTTATAGATTAAATAAGTAAAAATATAATGTAATAAAAATATTTTGGGACCCAAGTCAGATTGCCATTAAGAAATATTTTAGAAAGTTTCACCCGAATTATTAAATTAAAATTTTCTTTATACTCTTCTGTGTCAGTTACAAAAAATTAATTGCACAAATCATAATAATAAAAATCAATTTACAACAAACTTAATTTATATTAAATTTCATTTATATGCAATACATGCGTGTACTATTATGCGTATGATTAATATTTAATAAAAACAAAATAAATCATACGCACAGAATGTCCATTATTAAATTTGCATAACAAGATCAACATTTTTATAATAAATATTATTTTTATAATTAATACATGCATTTATGTTTGTATACATTTATATACATATACAAATAAAATTTATTTAATTAAAATTTTAAACTACTAACTGCAGTAGTGTTTGACATAATAAAATATTTACCTTTTTATATGCACGTACTAATACGTATAAACATTTATGTCATTGAAGTGATATTTAAGTAATAAGACATTTAGTTGAGTGCATGTAAATTTATATATGTATGAAAATACATGTATATAATATATGTATACACTAATACATAAATATTGTTAAATATCTGCAAAAGCCCGTAAAGCAACAAGAAAATATGCAGGTATAAAAGGGAAATGTGTGTAAGAGAATAGTTTAAAGCAAATGACTTTAAAGTAGTGTTAATAACATTATACAATATAAGTATGAATGTATGTATTGTGCAGTGTTAAAAAGTAGTGAAATATACACGTATGAGAATTCTGTGAATTGCAGTAGTGTGTATATATTTTTAATATAACATACACAGAAATAATTATATTTGAGTTTTAATGTATAAACATATCGCATAGAGGTAGTACAAAATGTTCGTACTTTTATGAAGGTTATACAATTCACGAAATCTCTACTACCACAAGTGATGAAGAGGGTATATTAACTCTGTCATTCCGTATATAACGCTAAAAAGGAACCACTCAAGACCTCGTAATATATTTATTCTTGCATCAAATGAAAATCTGACTCGTTTTATCTATGTTCGTTTTTCTGTCTATTGTCTTCTTGTATGTTTCTCTGTATTTCTGTATGTATGACTGTATTTCTGTCTGTCTATCTGTCTGTTTTTCACACGCTGAGTTTTTCTTTTGGTTCTAAGAAGTTTTCCATTTAAAACTAGCAAAATTGATTTACTATATTAAACATAAATAGACCAATATCTGAGACGACCTCCATACTCAAGGGAAGAACTTTCATAAATCGGCAAATTAGAATAAAATTTTGCTATTATATAAGGTTATATATACTTCATAAACATTCCAAAAATTATCAAAATCGGTTTAGTTAAAAAGATAAAAAATAGCCAAAAATAAAATTGATAAGACATAAATTATTATGTTTATGTGTTTTGAAGTGTAAGTTGCTTCACAAGAATTTGTTGTAAAAGGTATTGAATATTCGTCATAACTTTCTTACTTGTTATTAATATATTTTTTAACATGGGTTTGTAAAATAATGAGATATAATATGAATTTTCTCATTGGATTTCTATTAGAATAAAAAGTATGTTCTAGCAAATACGACAGTGAGATAATATAGTATCAATATTTCACTAAAAAAATTATTCAAATACAAGTTTAAATTTATCTATTATTTTAAATTCATTTGCCTTTATCAATTCCTTATCTCCTGTTAGATATTCAGATGTGTATTAACTTTGATATGTAATTTTGATTTGGGTAAATGATTTTATATATAAATTTATCATAATGATACCTTTATGCTGGAAAATACATTAACCAGCATTATAAATGCATAACTCTGCCAACATCTGTTCAGAATCTTTTGACACAAATAGTAAATTTAAGGAAGTAATCCAAATAAAATCTATGAAATTAAGTACGTTGTTGCAAGTATATGTTAGTAAAATTTAAGGTTTACTTCCCTCTTCTTATATACTATTACACACATTTACAGAAAAGTTTAGTTGGCAAAGTAAAACAAAATCTTAAGTTCATATGAACATTCTAAAGAAAAACTTTCTTTAATAAGGTCAAACATGACAAATTCACATTGTACCTAAATATTAAGAAAAGTGACAGGCAAAAGGTCACAAAGTCATAATGGTGAGTTTTCAACTAAATTGAGTTGGGTATTATATAGTTTTTTTGAAAAGGTTTCAAACACAAGTTTTGAAAATCAAAAGAAATTAATATAAAAATTTCACTTGTTCTGATATAACAAATACAAAGAAATTACAAAAATTGGATCAAAATAAAATTTCGCTCAAATCAAGCCAATTTGTAGAATGCTAGGTGGTGAAATAGTACTCCAAAATTTTGTATAATTTAAATATCACTTCATTATTTAACGTTTTGTCAGTAAAATTTACTTTTCTAAAAGTCGTCATATGATTGATTTCTGGTATTTCTTTCTTTTCCTTCTCCGTATTTATCCAAAGTTTTATTACCGCGTAGATTCTATTTTGTTCATTTTAATTTTTGGAGGGTAAATGATTTTTTTTATATCGCCCCCAACTTCGAATTTAAATTTCGAAATTCACATGACTTTCAAGATCAAGAATAGGAGAAAATAAAAAGAATTAGTACTGTTCTAAGAATAACTGTGGCATTGAACTGCTGTTATTTCAATAGATTCTGAAGGAATTTCTTATTAATTTCAAGCTGATTACAGTGTCTTTAGGAGATAAAGAAAACGATGTTCATATAAATGTTTAAACTTCCGTAGTCAGTCAGGTGGCACTTGTATCATTGAATGATTATAAGGCCACTTCACTCACTTCTGGTCTTATAAAAAAGACGATTTTGACTAGGGTGCTTTAACTTTCTGATATTAGTTTTTACCGTACAGAGCTCACTTTGGCAATAAGCACGCAACTGAATAACTAAAAAATTACTAGAATCTGAGACATTTAAGAAATTGATTCAGTAAAAATTTTCTTAAGCATTTACTTTTAACAGAAGATGGCATTACCCAGAAAATATTACGAATCTAATATGTTTAAACAAGAAGGTACTATGAAGAGAGCACGTTTTTTCTGGAAATTGTGTTATCTGATGCTCATAGCAATCGACTCGTTTTACCGAAGACAATAAAATATGATCTTATACCATTGAAACTGGCCCAAAAATATTAGTCTTTTTTTGGAGTTTAAAAAATACTTTAATATTAAAAAATTTTAAGTAAATATAAATGTGTACTATAGGGAAATTACTTCTGTTGGAGCTACAACTTAATGGAACCGGTGCTATTGGATTTGTTCAAATTTTTGGGCTTGAAATTAAAGTCATTTAAATATGTAAAACTCAAAGTTGAAAAAAAATTATAAAATTTAATACTTTTCTCTCCTCAAAAATATTGAAATAACAAAAAATATTTCCCAGATCTGCTTATTCCTTTAAAATATTTTTCATTTCAATTAAAAAATTATAAAAAAGATCCCCTTTCGTTAACTAAATACCAGCATTAAGTAAATGTTAATTTAAAAACATTATTAAATTTTAAGTCTGTCATGTTTCCTTTTACAACTTTATATAAAATATTTACACACATATAAATACATGTACACTATGCAAAAATGTTAGTGCAGTTGTATTACAGACTGACTGCAGGTGATATTAAATTTTATAACATTTTAGCGTAAAATTAAACATAACAAATTTACATGCATAAAATGTCTGCTTAAGTTCATTCTCATTACATTTACAACATATTTTCTAATGAAAGTTTTCTTATGAGAACGAAAAGGAAAATAAATAAATAAAAGAAAATATGAAATGAAAATAACAAATTTAGTATCCTGAAAATTACATGAACAATTTCATGTTGCCAACATTTACAATGAACAGAGGCATATACATAGACACATGAAATTAGTGTTGCACTAGTATTTTATGTGCAAAAAAATTGCTTAATAATTTAAGCAGTTTAAGTAAATGTGGCTTATATACCTATATGTATGTATATAAAACATATATTAGTTGTTCATGGAGTAAATGAGTTTATAGTAGGTAACAAAAGCTTTCATACACTTATTTTAATTGAGAGACAGTTATTAAATAGATAATTTATAAAAACATTTCTTCTTCGGCCTCTCCGCTTAGAAAAACCTATCAGTGGATATGGATCTCATTTTCCTTCATTTTACATCCCACTGTGTACTATGTTCCTAAATTTCTACAACCATATAACATTACGCCCCAAAATTAAAAATTGCTGTTGTATTGTTGTTATTGCCAGAGCGCAAAAAATATTGTGGCTTTTAACTTACAATACAAAGTTAATGCTTAAAACTAATGTTTACCAAACATTTTTTGGCATAGTTAGTCATTGGCCCTATAAATTTATTAGACACATACATAATTACACATAAAAAGTTAACATTGTTATGGTTTTAACTTGGCTTTCATTCTGTTTTATTTCTTGGTTTCTTTTTCCATTTTTCGTGTATACAAGAGAGAAAACTTAGAATTACATTATTTTAAATTGCAAAGTTTTACAACTTAAAACTGTTCTGTTGGTAAAATCTACAATATAATGTTTAAGTGTTAGAATATATTTTATATAATCAAAAACAAAAAAAAAAGATAAAAGAGAGGTGCGGTTTTCACACCAAGTAAAAAATATAGGTCAAAAAATATTTATTTGAATAAAAATAAAACAATTTTAGTAAAATATTAAATACTTAAAGTTAACTTGAAGCAAGTTAGAAGTTATATTCCATCAAGCCCGACTATTTAATAAGTGGTAGTCCACAGTTGAGAAGTATAAGGTAACCATTAATTAGCTAGTTGTACGTATAGGAACATCAAGTTAATTGAAGGCCGAAAGTTGCTTAATTTAACGTACTTTGTAATATCTTTCTAGTTACCTGTATTTACTTCAACTTCCTTTTTGTTTATACAACAGGAATAATTTCGGGTTGGTATCTTTAATATTTAACGGTAAGGATTTTTTGAAATATATTCCTTAGTGGCGCCTTATTTATGTAGAGAAGCATATAATAAATAGACTCAATACTGAATTTTTCTTATAATCGTAATGTACCTTATTTTGATAATAAAAGGTATTTTGTTCTGGGTTAATATTTAGTTTAAGAACGTTTGCAAGAATTCTTAGTACCAAAACTTGGCAACAATAACAACTAGGACTGTACAGATCGAAAATATGATATATCATGATAAATATATGATCATTTCTGACCAAACATAAATCCAATTCAATTTAATGATATCGATTTGCTGTTGAAATATTATCCAGACATGGGGTTTAATCCTTATTTGGCACAAATCATTTTAAAGTCATCCCAGTAGAAGTGATTTATCAAAAACTACGATTTAATTCATTCCATAAAATGTGAAAAATTCCCAATCGTTCAGCATATTTCCTCCATTTAGGAAATATTGAGATTGTGATTACGAGTTTATCAGGAAAGAATCCCGATTAACTCACTATCACTCTCTGGGTAGATTTAACGATGCCCGTCTATCTGTTTACCTTTTCGACTGCCTGTCCATGTAAACGTTGTGAACAATTTTATAGATATCTGGAAGAAAGTTAATCTAACAACGAAGCCTATCGAAATTTCAGGCAACGCCAATACAAAAGTGCTGTAAGGGTTTTAAGCTCACAAATTTCACAGATATGATTTGTCAAATTTCAAGAAAAAGCGGTTCAAAATAATGTTAATTTTGTTTTATTATAAAATAAAAAAGCTTAACAAAAATTTAAAAAAAAATCTTAAATTTATATTCAAAATAAAATTTTATAATGAAATTCATTGACCAATAGTTAATTATTTAAAGTGGATATGAATCTTTGATCAAAAAATTCTTATATTTTCTAACTTTTTTTGCTAAGTCGATTGTGTTTAATTTGAAATTTTTTATACACCTTTATGTTCGGGACATCATTTTCAATTATCATATATCCGTATTTATCACCGTAGACAATAAATTATAGAAAATAACCTAAAAATATTCATGAAATGTACAAAAAAAAAAATTAAAATATATAACATAATATTTTAGTAAAATACATATGATCAAAACAATGAAATAAATAGTTTTGTCTATCAAAATAATTTAATATATTTAAGTTTCTGTACTTTTTGAATTCCATTTATTTAAGTATTTTTATTTAACAGTGAGTGTAACATTTCTAATGCAATTGATTTTATTCAAAAATTTAAAAAAATATATCTTTAAATTTCAACTACCCGGATTTAGTAGTTTGAAGTTCTTATTTGAAAGAGTTGAAAAAGTGAGGGTATTGCCAGTAAAATATTAAAATTAACAAATGTATTTATTTCGTGAATTTGAACACGAATTTTTAATTGTTTATTATTGGGCTTAATGAACTTATTTGTTCATTACGTCTACCACAAATTAGTATACAAAATTCAAAAAAATTGGAACATAATTTTTTATGTCTATGTCATATTTTAGAGTTGTACATGATCCGTCTTAACCGACTATTTCCTTCTACTTGGAAGCAGATTATACACAAAAAAATTTCTGATCCAAAATGTTCATCCTTTCTTTTAAGAATCAGTTTTAAAGTTACAGCGTTAAAATCCTTTTCACTTTCAAAATCATTAGTAGTTCCCATCTCTTTCTAAAACAATTTTTCTATAGCAAAAATATTACAAAATATTCAGTTATTGGTCCTTGATTTTCTATTAAAAAAAAAAACTCTTAAATGCACCATTTCTTATATATTTTATTTTTATTATTTCTCTACAAATTTATTTCAATCCTCTTCAATTTTGTTATTTTTATCTACAAAACTGAGTATTTTCTAAATTGGGTCAAGTTTTGTAACATCTATTTATTTTGTGCAAAATATATATAAATTTATATGAATTTTTTCTATTCTACATTTTAAGTAAAATAACAATTTTTTCTATTTTCCATTTTTTCCATTTATATCTTGTATTTTTAGCATTTCTCTATGTTGTATTGAGATTGTGAATGTTAAACTAGTTTTCCTTTTTTATCATGACTATGTTGGCATACTAATTTAATCGCTTAAATTGGCAAAATGAAAGGAAAAAAAGGAAAAGTTTGAGATTTTTTTAAATTGGAATAATAGTTGGAATTTAAGAAGTATCTAAATAACATGTATTGTATTTAAGATACTTTTAAGAAGTTTTCGACAAAAATTGAAAATTATATGAATATGAGAGGAAAATATATATTTTTCCTAATTTGCAATCTACAATAAATAATATATGTCCAAGTAAGGAATGAGATCGAAAAATTTAACATACGTTTTTCAATAAATTTTTTAATATATGAATGCTAAAGAGAAATGATCTGAAAACTGAAATGGAAAAAGGAAGTACTAAATATACATATATTAACAAAACCCAGTTGTCCTACAAAAAGCAATCAACTGTTCAATGTAAACAGAAAATATTAGATAGTATTTTCAAAAGAGCTTCCAACATATGCGGACACCACATCGTAAAGAGAGTACGGAAATAAAAGTCAAGTTTTCTTAAAAAATATATGTTCTGGCATATATTTTTTTCAACCATCTGATCGAAAATTTTATGTGACGGAAGTTCGAGGGAATATTGGGGAACCAAAAGCAGTTAGAATTTCTCAAAAAGTTCATTGTATGGCAAACAGCATGAAACTGCGGCAAAGAGCAAATTATTTGTTAAGAGACGATTTGTAAATATCGAAATTAATATCAAAGAATGTTAACAAAGGCGGCTTTCACTTGGCATTCTGCCACTTTGGTAAAAAAAAGCCCGTGAGCGGTATAAGAACAATAATGTGGTATTTGTACCAAGAGATGCAAATTTATAAACTACCTGGAGATAAATCCAGTGGTGCTAAGAACTGAAGAGGACAAAAAATGTGTCAAAAAGTGTGGTAGACTTTTAATAGATACATACTACTTATTCGTGAAAAGTGGCAGAAAACTCTAAAAAACATTAATAAAGGATTTCCTAAAATGGTTAAAAAGTCATTATTATAATTATGACTCAAACTATGAAAATATTTTCCATAAGTTTTTATAATAATTTTAAACAAATAAGAAACAAATTAAAATTGTAAGTTTAGAGATTTCGTTTTCATAAACATACATGTATGTTAATAATTTTTGTATCACACTTCTTATATTTGAAGATTGAAGAAAAATTGTAATATTTCTCTTATTTTAAATTATTTAAAAAAAATAATTTAAAATAAAAAATACACTTCAAATCTTGAGTATTACATTTTCCTGTAACCATGTTTACTTCCTGTTAAAATTATTGTGCATACTTTAAGGGTTTCATTTCTTAACACAATAAAAGATTTTTTTCTCCCCTTTAATTCCGATAGTTTTTTTTATAATATTTGCTCTGCAATTTCCATTTCTATGAAATGGAATATTTTTCTATTTTTAGTTATTCTATTTTTTATTTTCTTATTTCGTGTTAACATTAAAATAAAACAATTGTCAGGTAGAAGGGTTGAGGTTATGATTTTCTCGAAAATATTAAATAAGGGTTAATATTAAGTAGAACAAAATAGTTTATTATATTCTTATATTAAAATTGTTGTGATAAAAGTAATTTAGTTAATGGGGTGAGATTACATAGGGGTTCTAAGCAATTAATAAATGTTTACCTCATAGTTGGTAAGAAATTGTGACCCCCTTTTTATAATACTGATAAGATATGGAGAAATATTAATATTAAATGTATTTTTTATTTAATTACTTTCATAAGGTGGTGGTCAACTATGACATTTACTGGGCTTAAAATAAAAGAATGTTATTATGAATCTCCTGGAGTGTTACACCATAGGAAATAAATATACGCTTCGGTTGGCAATACTAATTGAAATTGAAAAAAGCTATTAAATTTTATATTTGTTTATGGTCCGTCCAGCTGGACATAATAAAATAGTAAGAAAAACTACGCCCTGCAGAATGTATTTAAAAAAAATTTACAAAAGTTAAATTGTAGATCACTAATTGAAATAATTTTTGAAATTTTTTAATGAAAAATTTTTATTATTGTAATACTATCTAAAAACATAAATATATTTATCTCTGTCCTAGAAGAATTTAAATCAAAAATTTATTTTTTTAAAGAGTACGAATTTGAACTATCACACGATTATATTCTATTAACAACTACTTTCATAGAATTTCTAATCAGTATACGTATTCTCGTCTGATCGTCTAACAGTTACGAAAATTAATTAATTAACTATCCCCGAGTAATATGGTTTTCTGAATTATACAAAGGAGAGTAGTGTATTTATATGATACTTTAATATCGATTCGGAATTCAAACAAGTTTAAAATACTTAAGTTATTCCTTCTTTTGAGCAATTTCAACATCACAAATACTTTAATCAAGTATGGTTTTGTTGTTAAATCAAGAAGTAGAAATAACTCATCCATACTTGGCGGAAACCTACGTTATTCAAGCATTTATTACTCGGTTTAAGTAAATAGTTTTTACTGAACTATTGTAACCGAAATGGATTGATTTTATATATATCTTTTAAGTGTGGCATGTGGGACTTATAAATTTTATTGGTGTATGTTATATAAAATTTACCCGACCATTGTGAAATTTTATTGAATTTAATTATATTCCAATACCAAATCTATTTGAGATTTTTGTACTTTAAAGTGTTATATGAAACTTGTATTTGTGCTATAAGAAATAAACAATCCTCGTATAATTTATTTCTAAATCGATTAAGCTATCATATTGTATCTGTTGAAGACACTATCATATCCACAATAATTGTTAGAGCTGAACAAAATTTGACTTGACTACAGCTTAGTTCCCTCAAAAGTATGCCTTTTACAACCAGAAAAATTGGTTAAATAGAATAAAAGTTATAAATTGATATATAAGATAACCTCTTAAAACTGGAATATTTCTTAAAAAATATTAGAACTTTAAAAATTTTTCGCAGAAGAATCTCACTAGTTCAAAGTGCTATACCGTCGTTTTGAGATATTTAAGTAGATAATTTATTTTGATTTAAATATCCTTAGCATTCACATAGAATATAAGAAACATTTTTCTCTTTCGCGAAATTATTTCAGCTGTAACCTCGATTAACGTTTGTAGTTTTATTTCTAAGTTGTTCTCCTTGTTAACTTGTCAAACTAATTTTTAATAGTAATTTTCTACATCTTATGTCAGTCAACTTTTTAATTTTTATATGCTGGGGAATATAATTTTTGTTTTCCTGTTGAAAAGTCTTTAAAAAATATCATGATTTTGTATCAATATTACATTTTATTTATATATTTTGAGCACACAGAATTTATAAGTTTCCGCAACAGAGATTTCTCCAGAATTGCTGCTTTATTAGGTCTTGTTCCTAAAAAGTTATGAGGAAACAATTTTCTCCATTTGACTTCTTCCCAAGTACTAATCTTTTAGCTTCTCGAAAATTTAAAAAATTATAAGTTGTCATTCATTAAAATTTTATTTCAAATAAATAGAAATTATATTTTACATTTTACTGAATATATTTTTAATTTATTTCTATTTCTAAAAATAAAATAATAAGTCTTCAAATCTACATACAAAATCTTTTTTGCTAGTTGTAATTATAAATTGTATAACATTTCTTTAGATGAAAGAAATACATTTTTATGTTGTATTTTCTTTTTTCGGATTCTTGCAGATTTATGTGTAAAGTTTTGTTTACCCCTGAGTCAAAATGAGCTGCCAACTTACACGCATACTTATGACAATAATACAACTAGCATTGCAGCAACTAATGATATTAATACTATGAATAATACTATTTACTACTACTGCTACAATTACATTTCCCTTATATCCTGTCTCTCATATACATACATATATAATTAAATATAAGTAAGCATATAAATGTGTATATATGTATGTATTTCACATAGAAATACTTTTACAGTGGGTTTCCGGTTTTACGACTTCGCGATTTAACGAGCAGCCAAATTTTTTCTCATAGAGAAACTTTTATTACGAATAAAGTTAATAATTTAGTACTCGATATTACGAACAATACAATTACTTAAAGATAAATTGACAATTCTAGAAGAAGAAGAGGAAAGGTGATTGTTTATCTCATTTATCATTTAAATATGGATTCCTTAAAATTGATCGTTAAGAACCATAACGGAAGAAAAAACAAAACTGTTAAAAGACATGGAAAACACAAATTTAGGATCAGAATGCAGAAGAGCAATAAAAGTGGAACAGTTTCAAAAGTAGGAAAAATAATTGCTTGATCGATTTCAAGACGAAGATAAAAATTAACGTGCCAATATTTGTTCGTGATGAGTTTTTGAAAGAAACGTGAAAATTATTTTTTACTTTAATTTTTTGTTATTAACTTTCAAACAAATAAATAAAAATGAATCTGGTTAAAAACTAAAAGCTATAAAATCTTCCTACGTTGATTAACAAAATAACTCCGTTAACGAATTTTTGATTTTACAAATAAGTTTAACATTTTATCATTCGCTAAACCGGGAAATCATTGTACTAAACCAAACATCCGTTTCAGTTTTACGCTTTAGAATAAAATAATAACCCGATATTTTTTACACTTACATACAAGAGTGCAACATAAATTTAATGTATATGTATATTTTAGGTATGATAGTGTTATTGTGAAACTATTTTCCTTTATATGTTTTACTATTATTACTATTTTTCTTACTCTTATATTTTGTTGTTTTTTAATTTTATGTATTTTTCTTTCATTACCGGAAATACTAATGAAAGCTGTTAAAATTTATTTAACTCCAGTTATTGCAGTAGAAATAAGTTTATGCTCATACAAGTCTGTGTTCGTATAAATTTGTAGCTAAAATAACATTGGAGAATGTCGTTGTATGTGTATGCGTGAGTTTTTGTAAAGTTCGTAGATTTGGTATTTTATGTAAAATGTTGTGCTTTTGTTTTGCTTTTGTCATATAAATTAAAGCAAGTGTTTAGGTAAATATTGTTTTTGTGTATTGTTTTATGTAATTAAAGTTTATTTAGATATACGAGTCTCTTGCAGTAGTGTGTTAATGAATGGTGATTGTTTTGTTTTATGCGATTTTAAATTTTTAATATTTTTTTGGTAAAAGTATATTCAAAAATCATGTGCTGTAATTTTAAGAAAGGTTTTATTTTGAACACCAATATATAGTAGTGTAAGTAGTTTTGAAGTTTAACTTTATTTTCAAGAAATAACATAAAGGATAACAAATAACTATAATCTACTCTTTGTATATTATGTTAAACATCTGCCATTATAACTCAATACTAAATAGAGGAGAGAAAGGTGTTTTGTGGGAAAACTTAATAAGTCCCTTTAAGCTGGGAAGATCGGCTTATTACTTGTGTGACTATTGAGTCAAAAATTAGTTTCAAAACGTGGTATTAGAAGCATTTTTGGTACATGTTTTCATCAAACTCAATAAGAGCTTATGTTAGGTTAGATCTCAAGTAGCCAGACAGAAGGAGGAGTTTGGCTCATTTGTGAGGTCTTGCTTCTTTTCATTTGTTTTCTCTTACTTCTACTTCAAATTACCCTTGAAAAGCCAATGTGGGGTTCTCCCACTTGAAATAATGCTTGAACTTTTCAAGCAAAAATCAGCTTTACATTGTTACTAGAAAAGAAATTGTTACATAGCGAATGTTTTATGGATTGGAATGTTTTTATTATAAGCTTTTAAAATTGGTCAAATGATAGCAAAATTTGTTTAATAAGAACCTTCAATGAAAAGCTGTCAATATGATATGATCAAAAACTATGCCAAAATCTTCTGACTTATTAATGCTTAACTCTTCGGATAAACATTCATTTTTACCCCATCTTTTAAACCCCAAACGCTACCATAAATATCTTTTTTATTAATATCATACTATTTTAATTTTCTGTTTTAATATAATTTTAAAATAACTTAAATTTGGAATTAAAAAACTATTACCAAATCTCTTTAAAAAATATAAATCTAATACTTTTGGATAACGGGTGGTATGAGTAATAAAAATGTATATAAATAAATACTAAATAAATTTATAACATAAAAAGAAAAGTTTTCATGCATCGTCATGTGTAACAACAACAAATCAAAAATTAATAATTAATATTAAAATTCAAAGAATTTTGAATTATTTATAATTCTTCTTACTATTAACATTTTCTAGAAAAGAATTATCATTCATATACAAAACTAAGGCCTATAAATTACTTCATTAAAATAATTATACATGTATGTGTACATATTTAAATATATAAAAAAATAATTTATATTAACATAAATAATGATTATTAAGCAAAAATTTCCAAAAATTTGAAACTTAATACTAATTAAAATTTTAATTAAATTTTCTTGAAAGTAATTTTAATATCGGAATACATACACACACACCCGAATAAATGGCTTAAATAATTATAGTTATTTTAAATGACTGAATAGAATGTAAGAGAATTTCTAATCATTTGCTATAGTTTCAAATTACTTATTTATCTAAAAGATTTTCTTAACTACAAATTTTCTTATACATGTTTTTCTCATTAGATGTATGTGTGTTTGTAGTTTGCTTCTTAATGAAAACTCGTAAAATAATGTTATTGCCAAGCATGTATACTATATAGTAAGTACTTTTTTACAGTTTATATATTAAGAGATTTGTATGTATATGTAAGTATAAGTGTTTATGTATAAGTGTTAAGTAGACATTTGAAATTTAGTTTTTCATTAATTTTTATTTGTTAGATTTGGTTCATGAGCTCTATTTTGTTTTCATCTTCTTCTTTCTCATTTTTTAGATTATTGATGTTGGTGGTAGCGGTAATGTTATGAGTTGTTGTTGTTGATGATGATGAGAATGTTGTTGATGTTATTATTTTGTGTGACGTTTGTTATCCTTGAAACACTTATAAATTAACATCAAGGTTTACCTTCTTTGCTGAAAAAGCTCACATACACACCTGTATATGTAAAAAGAGAGTGTATTATACATGTATAATTGAGTTTTTTGGTGTAGTTGTTTAGACAGCTGTTTGAGAAATTGACAAATGAAAAGCCACTTGTTATATTTTTAAGTACGTTTTGTCTTCTAAATGTATAAATAATCTAAACAAAGTTTTAATTGAAGTACCCAAATACTTAAATATAAAATACAATTTAGGTTTTTGTGTTGGTGGCAAGGGCGAACATTTTGAGAAAAGTGTCAGTTATTGCTCTAATTTTTTTATAGTTAAAGTTCTTAAAATTTTAAAGTATTTTTTTATTTAATTAATAAAACTTAATTCCTTTTTTCAATTAAAAATGTAATAACATACCGTTATCTATGTATTAAAGATTTCCCTGTGTATTTATAATTTTTAATATTTTTTAGTTTTAAAATATTCATTACTACTTAACTCTTATGTTACACGTTTATTAATTTTTTAACTTTTATTATGCTAATTAAATATTCCCACATAGATTATCATATTTGAGTATAATTTTGCATACACACTTACACTTATAAAATGCTCATATTTAATTGATATTAAATTCTACATATTTTTGTGCTGCCAAATTCATTCCAGAGAAAAACTTATTCTTCTGGCAAAAGAAAACGCAGAAAAACAAAGCAAATTTAATTAACGATATATGTATTTATAAGCTTTTCATACACCTGTTAACAAAAACATACACGTACAAGTATTAGGGTGATAACATTTATTTTAATTTTAAAATTTTTAATACCTTCCACCAGCATATGTGGTGTCATTTTTTATGTAACGCTAAGAAGAAATCTTGAGGGACCTCATCTTGAAATCAAAATCTAAGTCGATCTAGTTTGCCCGTCTGTCTATCTTTTACACGTTCATATCCACAATGATTGACAGATTTTAATAAAATTTGTCCTGGTTATTTGTTATAGCCCTGAGAAGTTTTTTGTTCAAAACCAGAAAAATCTGTTCAGTTTACTAAACTATATATACCTATATCTGAAACCTTTAACTCAAGCGAAGAAATTTCGAAAAATTTTCAATTATAAGTCGATAAATTAATGTATATATTTCATATATTTCATATCCACAAATAAAATAAGCTGAGGAATCTACAATCCTCCTTTTTTGCGGACGGAGATCTCAATTATTAGAGCTGCTGGGAGGTCTAAGTATTAAAGTACATGCGGCGGGGATCTTTGAGTTTTACTGCTATTCTGACACTGTTAAGTTTTTTTGGAGTCTAGTCCATGCGAGTACTGTAAATATTTTAATGAGACTGTTAGAGATTCTATCCTGGAGTTATTCTGGTAACAACAAATATATTATTGTAGACAAACTGGCTATCACAACGAAGATACAGGTTCAGTATCTTGTCACCTTTAACGACATTTTTTAGACTAGTGCAATGAGGGGGGAAGATCTTTATGACTTAGCAGAATTTCAAAATTTTTACATTTATATTTTGTTGGTTTAATTTTGGATTGAACCAGGCTTCATAATTAGAATTTGATCTAGAACTAACTTAACGAAGAAGTCTTTCAAAAGTCTTTCTCCTTAGTTACTCTTGTATAAATTTTAACGATATATATTAAAAACTGCCACCTGCAGAGAATTCCAAAATGGATTGACTAACGGGCAGACAGATAAAGTGCACAATAACGTATTATCTGTTTAACGATCCAAAATGTGATCATTGTATCCATACTGACTTTGTTAGCACCCTGAATATGTTTACAGAAGAATATAGTAATTCCAAATATTCTGAGCCCTCCTTATTTTTATATCTAAGTTTGTTTATACTTATGCCTGAATACATACACTAACAAAACCCCACAGAACATTTTTGTTTTCTTTAATCCAAATTAAAGCAAAAAAAAAAAACACTTTTGAATATTTAATTTGTGTGTGTTGTTTTTTCTTTTTCTTATACATATTTCAATTTACGCTTTAGCACCCACCTTGAGTGTTTATGTGTTGGGAAAATTTAAAAAAGAAAATTTGTAAAACAAATACAATTATACTTTCAAGCGTTGCTAAGGATGTTTTATTTGAAGATATTTCACTTCCAGCCTTAAAAGTAATACTCATCGACAGTTTAAAGTTAAGTGTTTTGTAAAACATGTTGAAAGTTAGTCAGACTTCGAAAGAATGTCATATACTTAAAATCTATATAATCACTTAACTGTCTGTAGCTAGAAGCCTTTTGAGGGTACTTATGTATTTTTAGATTCATATTCAATTCAACAAAAATCTGATTTTCTTTGTTTAAACTTTAGAAGAAAAGGAGTTTGGAACTAAAAAGTTCGTACTAAAAATTTCAATCTTGTGCAGATTTGGAGTACGGAAATAGCACACAGAGCATTGGGACCCACAATAATTTTTCTAAAATTGTAAGGCATACATTTTTTTGATAATAATTCCAATTTTTTTATTACTGCCTTGATAATTGCTAATATTCTTATTTACTTTAAACTTCCCATGTAAAACTGCATTAAAGGAAATCTGCCTCCATTTAAAAGAAAACCATCATCGATAAGTTATTGAAAGGTGCTTCTTGGAAGATAGCAATAACTTACTCTGCTTAACTCCATATAAAAAATATTGGAGAAAAATCTACGAAGTCAACTGATAGATTTCCGGCCAGACAGGATCTGTATAGACCCAGCTCACATCCTTTGCATAATAATAAAAAATCTATTATCTGTCTACTGGCTTGTATTTACTGTTCATTCATTCTAGGAAAGTTTTTGACACCATCAGAAAAACTACCATATGGAAATCATTGAGAAAAAAGGGAGTATCCCAATGAATGCTATTAATCATGTAGGAACTCTTCTCCAAAATGGGATAACATTTCAAATGATGGATAAGATTAATTAGATGGTACCTTTTACTTTATCTATTCACCATCGTGCTGGATGATATGATAAGTGAAATCAGTTCAGAGATATAAGGAATCCTATGAAGTCTCTCACGTCAACTAGCGTATTTGAATTAATGGGATGATAATTCCCTCGTACAAGATATCCAAAATGCGAGCAAAATAAAAAGACTTTGAGAGACCTTTAGTTATAGATATAATCAAGTCTAAATAATCGTTAAATCTATTTGAATTTTAGTCTTTTCAAGTTAGCGGTTTCAATAGAGGTTCTAATTTTTGTTATTTAAATTTGTTCCAGATTTTTAATAAAATATTAAAAAAATTTACTTCAATAAAAACAAATTAATTTTTTACGTATTACTACACATGTAGATTAAACGTTCAAAAATCATTTCATGCCGAGTGACTTTTACAATGACAGGGCGATCACATAAGTGCAAAAATCAAAGTTTTGAAATATATTGAACATTCCATTTGCTTAACAACAGTTTCACTTTGAATAGATATTTGCTTACAACAGAGGATTTGATATTTGGTGTACCATACCTCAAATCAAAACTAAAAATTAATAAGACAATTTTGCTTTATCATTGAAATATTCTGCCCCATTTTGTTTTACTAAACTGCATACAATAAACTTCATAAAATTTTAATGAAAATCTAAAGAGATACAAACAAAAATTAAATTTTAATTAACATGACATTTATTTAATTAAATATTGTTGCTATCAACCATGTTATTTATTAATTTCTTTATTACTCTCTTATTACTTTTAATTGCAGACATTTAAACAATCTGTGTTAACAATTAACTCTACGTGTGTGTTTTTTGAAATAAACTTAAAATGTTTTAAAACTAATTAATTTTTATATTCCCTGGTTTTGTTATTAAAAAAAATTCCCTAACAATTATAAAAATTTTTATTAAAAGAATATAATTAATAAAATTATAACATAACACGATGTATATGTGAGTGTCTAGCGTGAACGAAGGAGTGTAAAAAATAAATATATGGTCAAAATATATATAATTAAATTATTTTAAATTTAAAAATTAATTACAAAAATTAAAAATATTAAAAGCCTGACAAGGGGCCCTTTAAACAATCAACAGAACTAATGAAATTATCCGAATTTTTATAGAAATTCTCTCTATTCAAAGTCATAACTATTTGATAAACTTTATATAGAAGACTTTTTACCAGTATGGCCTCTACACTTAAAGCCTTGTAAATTTCCTATTAAAAATATATCTTTATTCTCTCCTGTATCCTTTTCATTTCCTGTAACTACTTTTTTTCGTAATAAAACCAACAATGTACAAGATCCCTAGTGTATATGTTTTGTTTATTCCTTTTTGACGTTATTTTTCGTTTTTTTACAACAATTCTCCACATTTAATTAAAATTAAAAAGTTTAAATTTGTTTGTATGTATTTCATATATTTATATTTTTCTCTTCAGTTTAATTCAGCTACATAGTTGTTGTTGTCACTCTCTTTAACATTTTTGTAGTTGTATATGAAAAGTTCAAGTGTATAAATACACATAAGTATGTGTATAGGAATATTGTTTAACAGCCATAAGTAGTTTATATTACATACACATTTACATTCTTTTAAATGTATTATTGTTAATAGTTATACATTCATACATATCTAGATATGTATATAAGTATAAGTGTAGTTATTATTTGTAATACTTAATGTTAAGCCCGGCATTTACAAGCGCTAATTTAGCAATTAACTTGTTGGAAAAACGTGTGCACACACGGATAATTGTTTGTCTAAGTATGAGTGTGTATGCTTCAAATGTCTACATGTATTATACCGTTAGAAAGCAAACACACTGCAAGGTAATTTTAATTTCAGAATTATAAATTTTCAAAGTGTTGTTGAAAATGTGAAAAAAGAGATTCTTTTACTAATTAGATGTAAAAATAAAATAAGCTTTAATGGGGAAATTTAAATCGTTTTAACATCAAATGGAAAAAATTATCACTCAAAGGGATGATCCCCAATAAAAGTCTTTATTACCAAGATCGGTAAAAATTAATAAAATAATTTTATATATGTTTGTAATTTGATCTACCCATACACAAGTATAAGTTAAGTCGCTCAAGTTAGATTATATAATAACCAAAACCATATTAAAGGCTTTGAGATAACTATGAAAAATTATGAAATTATGGAAAAGCTCTTGAATTTTCAAAATATTATAAGGTAAAGACTAGAAGGCACCAATCGCTTCTTATACAATCAACAATCTTGTCATAAAGATTGATCTACCGAAACTGCACTATTTGAGTGCTGAGAGTTATAGAAAGGTCTTGATAATAAGGGACATTTACGTGGCTGCCTTCTCGCGGAAGAACCATTCAACTTGATCTAGACAATTTAGGTGTTGAATTGTTTATCAACAATTGTTTGAAAGACTTATGGTAGAACAAGTGTAAAGGTACAAAAAGCGAATGTCAGCTCGGAACAGCCCTTCGGAATCTCTGATACTTAGCATGCTATCTTATAAGAACACTATAATTTGTACCAGCAATAGACTAACAATGTGATTATATGCCATAGAAGTTTTTACAACTAAATAACGAGCATAATGTCTAAATATATTATAGTTTAAATGAACTTTAATAGATACCCTATTGAATTGAGTAAGGGGAATAATCTTATCAGGTACCATATACTAGAACTGCACTGTGATACTGATGTCTTCCAGATGATCTTACAAGTGGGTAATTGATATCGATGAATTCATGTTTCCAAGCTGAAATATTTAATATCTACATGACATATGATCTTTTGGATGACAGGGAATATTTCTTAAAGTATCTGCAATATTTGCCTCTTAATAATCCGGGTCACCTGCATCCTTGGACGAAGAGGAAATTGTTTTCAATGCGCTTGTGAGGCTATCATTTTAAATGATCTATTTAGATACCTCAAGCGACGGGATGGATTTAGCATTTCAAAAGCTTTTTGTTTAAATATGTCTTGTATGGTCGTATCAAAACGAGGTAGACTCTATTTGAAAATTTATGAACTTTGAATTACCACAGCAAACTTAACTAACCAGCCACCTATGACGGTAGATGGTAAGAAGATCTCAAGTAATTATTATAAAATCAATTAATTTATTTAAGCTAATTAATTACATCAAATTCATAAAGGTTCTTTTTTACCTCATTATCACTTATAACATATATTTTTTCACCTTAAAAAACAAACCCTTGTCAAAGGTTTAAATGCAACAATAAATTCCCGTAAGGAAATGTCTAATAAAATAAATTAAATTATAAAAAAAGAAAGTTCGAAATCTCCTTTTTTATACCTCATTGTCCTTTATCAACACATTGTCTCTAACAGAAAAAAACACTTTTTGAAATTATTGTAATTAATTTCACTTTCACCCATAAATAATAAAGTTACCAGAAAAAATTTAACTTTTCCATTTTATACCTTCTGAGATAAGAAAACTTTTTCTTAAGACATAAAAAAACTTTTAACTTTCGAACAATTAAAATAAAGTCACCAACACAATAATGACGTTAATAAAACATTTAAGTAATAAGAAAAATTGTTTTTTCTTAGAAAAAGGGAAGAAATCTAAATAAAAACACTTAAATAGCAATTATAAATTCATTTTGTTGAGCATTAATAATTTTTCTAGTGAAATATTATTTCATCATAATTATTTCAGAAGGTCTTTTTTTGTATTTCTCGATCACAAAAATGGTTTGTAAAGGAGTGGAATTTCGATGAAACTTTACGGCCATTTAGTGCTTCATCGATGTCTTCGTAGTCGACATTCTTATTTTAACGGGTCTCGAATTGATCGTGGGGTCTCTAACATATATTGAGGGAGCCAAGATTCAGTTAATATCAAATAAGTTTTTATAAGCAATTACCTGAAAAATAATAGTGTAGTTAATTAAGATTTAGGATAAATGATTTAAAATAATTTTCGTGGTACCTTCTTTATGTAGTTTTATCTTTGACATGATTATTTGATCACAAAACTAAATAAAAATTTTTAATAAATAAAGTGTTTTCCCTAATGCCTTCGTATTTGCTCTACGTTCATTAATTTAAAAGTTTTAAAAACTGAAGAAAATATATGTAGAATCACTTAACGTCCCAGCAACCTATGGTGTCGACGGATATACAAAATTAAAATTTTAAAAATTTATGAAAATATCCTTATCCCAGAAATTAAGTATAAAATATGTTTTATCTATAAATTATGTAATATTTTCCTCTCTCTTTTTTATATATATTTTCAATACATTTTAATTAAGAAAACAAAGACTTAAATATGAACTCATACACACTCATAAATACAAACATGTGCATTCGATAAACAGTTTTTAATTCTTACAAACAAAAAAAATTATATTATATGTCTGTTGAGTTTCCTGTTCCTCCTACTTCCTTCTCTATTTATATACATATTTCATTTTCACTTAAATTGTATCCATTTTTTCTTGTTTTATACTTCTTTTTGTTGTATTTTTTGTAATATATAAAAAGACACGAAGTCACGTGTTAATGCACGTTTAATTTGTACACAACCTGAGGATTTTTATACTTCTTTTTAATTTTGTTTCTGTTTTCCTATAATGTTTTATTGTTATATAGAAGAAATGATTTACTTTTTTTGGAATAAAATTGTATAAAATAAATATAAAAAAAGTTTAGATAAAGTTGCCATAGTTACACCCTTCAAATGTTAGAAAGAAGTTGTTTTTAAAGAACAATTTAAGTATTTCATTTGCAATAAATATTAAAGATTTTCAAAATCTTTTCGTTTACGTGATGAAAAACTTTTGTGAAGAAATGTTATGTTATCAGTTTAATTGCAACAATAATGTTTTTTTTATGTTTTTTTAATATAATTTCAAAAATTGGGAATATTAGAAATAAAAAAAATTTACTTACGATTATTTTTTGAAGAAATTTTGTATAAACTTACCTAAAAATAGAAATATAGAAAAACAGATTTAATTAGGAAATATTTTGATGAAAATAATTAATTTAAAAATACTGAATCCTTATTAAAAGTGGAAAAAATATCGATAAACCTTGAACAATATTTTTTAAATCTAATTTAAAAAACTTTTTTCAACTTGAACATTTGTCGAAATCTCGATAATTTCCCAATTAATTTTAGCATAAAGACTTAAAATTTCATGCGAAAAAAGGTCATCAATACACAAAGTGTTTTGATCCATCTTTTAGGTTATCTGCAATTATTTCACCAATGAGCACTATATTTAACTTTAAATATTACTAAAAAACATAATGACGTATGACTATTATCGACTAATTGCATTAATATTAATCATACGGCTTTAAGTCTCTCTTTAAACTGGTTAACGCCTAATCGAAACGATGTAAGAATATTGAAATAATTGATAATAAAATTTAATTGATTAATTTAAAATAACCTCCTTTTTTAAATACAAAGATTTTACAATATGTTCCCTGGCTGTCAGTCTGTCTGTCAGTCTGTCAGTCAGTCTGTCTGTCTATCAGTCTGTTTTTGGTATGCTTACATTCACAATAGCATTGTGGAATTAGAACTGTATCGGCTTGGACCAAATTGGGGCCAAGTGCACGGAATAATACTGTACATCGGACATTCAATTTCTAGAAGCATGTTATTTTTATTTCTCATTCAATTTTTCAAAATTTTTGATTCCCTATAGTCTTTCATGATGCCATTTACTTTAAAAATTTTTCAAGATCTTGAGTAGGAAAGAATTGTCCCGATCTTGTTTAAATTTCTATTTTTTTAACCTACACTTTTTCTCGAATTCGACCCCTTTTTAATAAACATTTTAAATTCAACCTCTATGTTCCAAACCCCTGAAGTATAAATGTTAAAATAAAATATAATGTTGGAAGTCTAAAAATTACTATAATTGTATGATAATGTTTTCTCTCCAGAACTCTAATATATGTAGACTCTATAGATCAAAATCAAAATTTTTTTTCACATTTTAATTAAGAACCACACAAATAACAATTTCAGAATCTTTGATTTTCGGAAGATATTCATTTATTTCGAAAAAACCACTCTGTCACACTAACAAGATTTTAAGTGGACCCTATTTACACTCCTTTTATTTAAATATCTCTTTTATTTTTTTCATAATAATTGTTTCTAACAAAAATGCAATTTTATCATTTTATGCCCTCAATTACTTCTATTTATTGTAATTGCTCTTTTTTTAATTAATTTTTATGTGCTTAAGGTTAAAAATAAAATAAAAAATCTAATTACTACAAATTGGAAAAAACTAATATTTTTATTATAAAAATTAAAGAAGATAACTGTATTGAAAAAAATAACTATAATATTATTTAAAAAAATATTCTCATTTTATTGCTAACAATTATATTTATATGATAACAATAAATTTATAAATTCAATTATCATAAAAAAATATTTACCGCAATACATTTATTTAAATTTAAAATAAAAATATTTTAAATTATATTTAAAACTAATGAAAATATAAAAAATATAGAAAAAAAACTTAATAGAGCAAATTAAATACACTAATACAGTGGTTTTCCGGTTTAACGAATATTCAGTTTGGTTAATTCATGATTTAATGAACGGACATACTTTTCTTATTGAAAATCTTAAATGACGAATAAAATGAATAGTTAAGTACTCGATTTTCTGAATAATACTATTAATTAAAGATAAATTGAAAATAATAGAAGAACATGAAAAGGGAGATTTTTTATAATATTGGATTTTTTCACATTCACCAAACTGTGAATGTGAATAAATCCGATATTATAAAACACAAATTTAGGATTAAAACACAAATTTAGGATCAAAATACAGAAGAGCAATAAGTATATGAAAATTTTCAAAAATGGTTTCAAGACAACAGAAAAATGAACATACCAACAAGTGGCATTGGAAGTGGTAAATTTTTTCAGTGGACAATTTATCGTTAGCTTCAGCTGGTTTTCTCGATTTAAAATGGTATTCGTTTAATAAGAGAGAAGCTATCATCAAAAAGAGAATAAGTCCAGCCTTTTCTCTTAAATTTAAGGGTTTAACAATCGTATTTACTCAAGATGAACTTTTTAAATGAACTTTTGATTGAACTTAAAACGATGCCAATAAAATATAATCATTCTAGAAATGCATGGGTGGCATGTAGAACAATTTTTAAAAATTGGTTTTTAAAAATGTTTGTTCCGGAAATAAGTTTATGTGAAACAATTTATAACTGTTTGTTTTAATTTGATTGAATTTTTTAAATTTCCGGTGAAGGTGAAATGAACGTGCGATGGAAAAATATAGGCAAAATGTATATCTTTTTTGTTTTCATATAATAAGATTGTACAAAATATACAAAGTTTTTGTTGTTTTTTGTTTTAAATATATAAATAAAGTAAAAACCTATAAAATCTTTCTATATTGATTAAAAAATTACTCCAATCATTAAATTATTCATTATACCGGGAAACCACTGTATTAACAAACGACATATTTGTGTGTTATACTTAACAAAAAACTATTAAATATTTGTTAAGCGTAAAAAAAAAGAGTTTTAATGAATATAAATAAGCAAAAATAAATTTAATATCTGACTGATGCCATATAAATCAAAACTAATACCAGGTATTGTAGGATTATGAATATGAAATATTAATGTAAAAGTATAAAAAAAGTTATAATTTTAATGCAGGATTTTTTACTGACAATAATTCTGGTGTTAAAATTTGATATAATCAGAGATTAATAATAAATATTTTAGGCCGTGATTTAAAATGCTGATAATAACAATATAAAAATCTGTTATTTTAAATAATATAAAAATGATTTTAAATTAAACTAAAATAAAAAATGGATAAAAGAATTCAATTTTTAACTTTAAATTTAAAAAATATACTTCCATATAAAGACCTTACCTCATAACATTACATTACATTACATTACATTACATTACATTACATTACATTACATGGATGCATTTACATGTGAAATCATATGGTTCTAAAACAATTTCTATTAGGAAATAGTTAATTTTGAAACACTGTACATTAATTCGTTCCCATAAAAAAATCGGCAAAAATATGATATTTATCCCAGAGTTCTGCTATATATGGGAATAATTAAAAAAAAACATTCTTGAAGCAAATCCGTTCAAGGATTCAGACACCTCCCATATATCCTGAACTTTACATCTAAAATATCCTCCAAAATTATGATTGAAAAAATCTGAAATTTTGTAATTATGACTTCTGTATGGTAAGAATTAAATACTTTATACTTCTTTAATATCAAAAGAAGTATAATAGTACTTGTTTCATAAATTTATATAAATTTGGTAAAGTTTATAAAAAATTATTACATTTTTACTTACATTTTGTGTTAATTAGTAGTGCAGGGAGTATACTTAATAAAATATATGAATGTATAAATTCATACCTCATACGCCCTAGTATTCTTTGTTTATGATTTAAATAATAATAAATAAATGAATAAATTACTACGCATTATAATAACGTTATTTTTAATTGATACTCATCGAAATCTAATAAAATTATTTTATCGCTGTTTGATAGATTATTAAAAAGTTTTAAAACACAATATTTGTTCTTTTTCCATATCAGAAATTTGATATTTTGTGATATTCGTGTATAAGATTTTAATTTAGTAGAAAAATATTACATTTATAACAAATCACTTTCCTAAAACAAAACAAAAAACTGGCAGCTGTTCCCTTTTAATTTTTAATATTAATATACATATAAGTAATTCAGACTAAAAAACTGAAAAAAAAAATACAAGTTTATTTTTGTTCCATGTCAAATAATCTAAGATAAACTTGGATCGTTGACAATACCTTTATGGTGAGGTTTTTAACTTTGCGAACCTATGAAACATTCTCAAAAAGCTCCAAAAAATCCATATTCAAAACCTCAACTTGGCTACATTTAACTATACTTGTGTAAAATTTCATTGATCGGAATCTGAATCGGACTAACTGTTCAGATGTCAGATTGATTTCCACGTCATATTTTATGTGAAACACAGTATGTTTGTTTTTCAAACAGAAATATCAATTTTGTCCCACTGTAATTCATCTTAAATTTTAAATTTAAATAATGGGCCACTAAAATTCTCTTGCTAAAAATACTAAAAACTGGTAAAGTGTAAAAATCTCTATAAAAAAGTTTTTCTTTTCCTTCAATTTGACATATAACTCCATAATTGGTAATCAAAATACCTACAACTCTTGTTTTGAGATCGTCATTTAAAATTGAAAAGAACACTTCAAAAAGGTGTCCCTCTTTACAATCAATTACTTTAAAATATATCTCGGAGATAATTCTCTTGGACCATTATAACGATCCCAATATTCTACTATGATTTTGGATAGCTTCTCAGTTTGAGATTATTATTTCACTATGAGAGCTTGAGATTATTTTTAAAGCATCTTGAAGATTCTTCATGGATTTTAAATCTGGGAACTGCGATGCCCATTAGTTGATATGTAATATTTAACAACCTTGATTATTGCTTCAAGCCATTAGTGTGTTAAAACTTACAGTAACATACTGGGGCCGAAATGACATTGAAACTGAAATGGTTTATTTAAATTTCTATATAGAGACCATCCCACTGTCTGATAAATTGATAATCGATGACCCAGTACCCACTAGATATAATGAGTTTTTTAGGTTAATAAGAATTGTTCAATAGAGGTTTGGATGTAGAATGATATCGGAAACGGTTCCTTAAAGTTAAGGTATTTATACTAAATATGTCAATTACAATAATTATATATTAACTTTTATACAAACTTTTTGTTTAATATTTACAGAGTTCAGCATTTTCCAATAAACGCTGATTGTGAAGAAACTTCAATTAAAATTAGATGAGGAACATTTAAGATTCAACACAAAACGCTTTCCCATTAACTTCTTATTTCACTGGAATACTCATTATAATACACTCTTATTTTAGCCATAAACTGTTGCTATAAAATTATAATCAGTATAATTTCCACTTTTTAAAGCTATAATTAAAACTAATTATATCGTATAAAAACTAACTGCTACAATTTACAATAAAAAAAGGAAATCGTTGTGAAATTCTCTCTGTGTCACTTCTATAGTCTGACCAACTATAATTTGTTTATTTTTAAAATGATACTTTTTTTACGTGATAATTGTCTTTATTTTTTGCTGCTACTAACACCCTCTAGTCCAAAACCCTTGCGTACACAGTTAATTAAAATTAATTGCATTTTTAGCAGTTCTAGTCTCAGTTACTATGTGCTGATGTTCTTCAATTACCACTTCATAAAAATGTTCTATTTTTCTCTCGCTCTCTCACTCCACTTTATAATTTTGAATAATAAACATAACAACAAAATTAACAACAGCCAAAACAACAAATCTGCCTGACTGGCATCAGGTTCCAAATAAAAAACATGTAGAAATGTTATAGTTGGTCAAGCCCGACTATGTAATACCCTGCACCATTACGAAAAATTATGTAAGACCATCGTATAATTTATTTTATGATTTATTCTTAATTGTGCAGTACATAATTGTGAAACAAAAGTTTTATGTGAAGTTCAGGACTTTTAAAATGAATTTTCTGTGGCTTTTACATGGGAGCTTGAAGAGGGCCGAACCTCGTAAAATTTGCATATCAAGTTGTCCTTATATTTATTTTAATTTGACTATTTACTGTTACAATACCAAGTATATATGAGATTTACGCCCCTCAAAGTAATATTTGGAAGGGAGTGTGTATGGCACCTCTAAGTAACAATGGATCGATCCTCGCATAATATGGAACATCATTTTAGAATATCATAAAACTTATTTTTGTTAAATTTCGTTTAAATCACTTTATATTTAGGACCTTTATGAGAGTTAAACCACATTTCGGGAAGAAATTAGTATAGGAGGTACCCGAAATATTGGACCGAACAATTTTAGTTAATTTCGTCCTTTGGGGTAAAACAATAATATGTACCAAATTTCATCACGATATCTCAAATATATATATCGACCTGTTGAGTGTTCGAAACGTTTACATTCAGCCCAACAGACAGACAGATGAACAGATATCATTAAATCGACTCAGAAAATGATTCTGAGACGAACAGTATACTTAAAGATGAGTGCAACACCATTTTTCCTGTATGTGACAAACATCAGCACAAACATATAATACCCCATCCGCCCACGGTTGTGTAGGTTATAAAGATATAAAAGTACGTATGAATATTTTTTCATGCTGTCTGCATGATGAAGTAACCATAAAATTATACTTGAAAACTTGACAGCCTAGAAAATGAGCTGAGTATTAAAGAAAAAAAATTATAATAACAAAATTTAATATTTTTTGTTATAAACACGCATAAACCCACAAACGCACACACACACATGTTTTCATATTACATGTTAGGGAATATTTGTTTGTATATCAAGGATATTATGATTTAAAATTATTGCAGATAATATGAAACTTTTGACATAGAAACAAAATTTCTTTATGAAAAAAGTAGAAATTGTGTTATAAATTCCATTAAGGTGAGCAGTCTGAAAACTTGCTAAAAATACAAACGAAATTATTCGCAAATCATATACATGAACAGTTTTTGAAATGTTGCATTATTAACTGACATTTTTACAGAAGGAGAGTTATGAAGAAAAATTTTTTAAAGTTTAAAATAAAGGATCGAAATATGATGTGTTCAAGTAATACTGATATAAAATTTTCTCTGCAAATAGATATTTTGTTGTACTTCTTTCCTTTTAGCCACCTATACAACTGATTAAGTTATTCACATCATAGAAGGAATTTGAGGTCATATTTCAAATTTCTTCGTGGATTGTAATTTGATGCAAATGGTGGGTATGTCCCAACTTTCCACCATTTCTTTAGTAGAATATACTTAGCTGATCGTTCTTTTCAAACCTGTTTTTGAGGCGGATTACCTATAATGGTTTGTAATAGCCTGTACTTTACTGATTTTGATAGCTGATAACATAAAACACCCCTTGCGTTTTTTCTGCAAAATCACCTTTCAAAACCAATATCACAATACTTTAAAACGTGGTAAACATTCTTTGTAGTGTTAATCCTCATTTATCGAATAATAGTTCCAAGTTTTCATTCTAAATCCTTTAAGGCTGATATGGTTACTCATTGCCTTCTTTTAAAATCACAAATTTTGAATAACAAGAAACATTGCCTACATTTTCGTTTTGAATTTAGTTTATGCAGACTCTATTTTTCTATTAATAATCGATGTTTCAACAGCCAATTTCACCAAATGAAGAATGGTTGGACAGACTTACGCACGTAACATATTTTTTTTGACACGAAAATCCAAATGTAGAAAATAAAAAAAACTTTTTACACTTAGGTGACTATTTCATGCTGAATTTCAAAAAAAGTGCTACAACCTCCAAAACACCACATTTGTTATTGTTGTCATGTCAAAGTCCATAAGTCATAAGTTCATGAAATCGACTTTATTGACCTTTATTCCCAATAAATGCTTAGATTTAAGTGTATGAAGAGCATAAAATAAGCAAATGAAGATAGTAGTAGCGATATCTCGAGAAATTCAAGAGAAGTCATGATTTTTTTTAAAGTCCATAATCAGGAAATGTTCATGAAATATTTTTATAAAACTGTTAGAAACTTCAATACTACAAATTGTCTTGTGGTGTATTATTATTCCACTCTGAATGTCAAAAAACAAGATTTATTTCTGATGCTTGAGACCATGAGAAAGTTTCCAACTGATTGATAGATAGATGGACTGGAGACAGATAGGCAGACATGGCTAAATCGATTCAGAATTTGACATAATTATTCCTTCTTTGCATTACAAACAGAGTGACAAACTTAATATACCTTCTATCACAACTTTTAGTTTATGATAAGTTAGGGCAATTTTTTCGTCGCAGAGAAGCCTCAAAAACATGCAGCTTTTGAATTTGTAAATTGAAAATAATAAGAGAAACAGAACATATATAATCGAGTGTTTCAAAAACCTCGCCAAATGTTATAAAAATTTAGAACCCACCTCTTTACACCCCCTATAACCTTTAACGTTACTACACCAATTTATTGGGAGTAGCGCAATTAGTTTGTGAGTTACATTTTATATTATGATTATGTTCTTTTTCATGTAAATTTATTCAGCGGATCTATAGACCTATTTCCAAAAAAAAGAGAATCGTTTCCTGATCCAAAAATTACATTAAATTCTATATATATGAATTAAAAAAAATTTAATGAATGATTCGTAATAATAATTATTATATAATTGAATAACATTATCTTTTAATTTCAAATATTTAATGATTTTAAATATTCAAAGTATGTGGAAATTGCTCCGAGGAAAATGAGCCTACAAAATAGTTGTTTTTAAGCGATTAGATTATGTGACGATAAAAGCTCTACATGATTCAAAAAAATATTATTCTCATATTTTCAAATTGGGCTCCAAAACAAAAATATATTACAGAGACATTAAAATCAAACGTATAAAATTTTATAGCTCTTAATACAGTATGTACTTAAAAACCCTTAAAATGTTTATTGTCATTATTTTAATTTATACATAAATAATTTCACTTTTTATGTTTTTTGCTAAACATAAATATTCATTCATATAACTTTTTATTAGTCTTAAATATTCATATGAATAAAATAAAGGGATAAGTTTATCATGTCGATTGAAAAATTATGGCCAATTGGCAAATAAATAAATTTTATTTTCAGTTTCATACAATAAAATACATAAAGACAAGTAAAAGATGTAAAATAAGAAGACTCAGATAAGATAATAAACCATAAATAAGAAAAACAACTAACGAAATATTTAACATTTCAACAATTTAGAATTTTATGAATCTTTTGTTTTAACCCGCCATTTAGAAAATTACACATACATTTACGCATATTTAAATGTTTATGCCCTACAAACATTTTTTGTTGCGTTAAAAGCTTAGAAGAGTCTTCCAGAAGTTAAAATTCATCGCCGAAGATATCATCAAAGTACCATAAAAATCCCCAGCCATCGGGAAAAACTGTTCCTCGTCGAAGTGGCTTCTAGAAGATTGTAAGAAGCCATTTCTTAGAAGTCACTTCCGAAAGTGATTTATAAGACTCTTCTGTAGGTGGCTTAAAATATATTTATAGAAAAGTCTTAGGAGACGCTTCTAAAAAGTCTCTTCGAAAACACTGATGATGTGAATTCTTCAAATATTTCTTTAAGTACTAAAGATTGTTACAAAATTTACTTATGATTTTATATTTTTGTCTAGTAAACCTAGAATTTATGAACAATTTCCTTTATATCCGGAAAGATAATAATTTTATATGCGTATTGCAATTATTAAAACTAAAAAATCATTGATAGAAATAATAATTCACTCAAAATAACAACACTACTAACTCAAAAGGAAAAAGTATTCAAGTTCAAAGTTGAAAAGCAAGAGCAGGTAACGTGTTTTCTATTTGAATATAAAAAATATAACAATGGAGAAAAAGAATTAAAAATTATAGTAATGTAATTTGTTTTTGCAATTCCACAAATATTTTCTAAACAACTTATGAAAGCCACTTCCCCTATATACTCGAAAAAATTCAAGGGACAATAAGTTTCAATTTAGTTTCTGTTATATCCTCTAAACACCATCTAGAAGACGCTTCTTTATATACTCTGAAAAAATCAAGTATCAATTGTTTTTGTAAATTGTATACTATCATCTGACACACTTCGTGAAGATACTTCCATATAATTCAAGAAGATTAAGTGGCAATAATAATGTAATTTGTTTTCGTTAATCTTCAGAAAACATTCCACAATCTTCCAGAAGTGACTAAGAAGTGTCGTCTGCAACAATTCTAACTTCCAAATGTTTGAAGGGCACAAATATATAAAAAATATATATAATTTATATATGGCCACATAGCAAGTATTCCTGTGTACGTGTGTGTTTAAGCATTTATATTTCATTTTATTTAATTTATTTTATTTTTATGTAAAAATGAACAAAATTTCACTCATGAGTATAATACGTTTAATATTAATGTGAATTCATTTTAACAAATTTCAAAATATATAAAAAGGTTTTTGAAATAAAATCCTGCCATAGAAATAAGTGTTTACTTATTATTTCGTTTAGTGAGTGAGTGGATGGATAAATTTCTCTATGTATGTGTGATGGCTTTATACAAAATGGATTATGTGGTAAATTTTTAAAAAATACTACCACTACACAAACACATACATACAACAAGTTAAAATATTATAGTCGGTTAAGCCCGAATATGTACTACCTTATCAAAAAATTATGATTGACCCTCGTATAATTTGCTTTACTGATTTTTGATTAGCTGTGAAGAGCGTTTTTACATTATCTAACATTTATGTGAAATTTAAATGAATTTTTTGGGGAAAAATGATGAATTCAGGATTTATTTATCTAAATTTGACCAGTTGTTGTTACAACACCAACATATTTGTGGGATTTATGGCCTTTGAAGTGAAATTTTATTGGGGATTGTACGGGACCTATGAGGAGTAATTGACCGATAATAATAATTTGGCACATCGATTTGAAATACTATACGACTTAATTTTGTTCAATTTTGTTCAATCGCTTTTTATTTAGGAGGACATTTTTATGGGAGATTCCTGAAATATTGGACCGAATATAAACAATTTCAATAGGCTTTGTCCTTAAGCCAAAACATATAATGTAACAAATTTCGAGAAATCTCAAAACTTACGGCAAAGTGTTCACAACGTTTATATAGACAGCTTGCCAGACAGACAGATGGATATCAATAATTCGATATACTTAAAAATGGGTGTTACACCATTTTTTCTGTATATTACAAACATCAGTACAAATACATAATACCCCAACAATTTACGATGGTGTAGGATATAAAGACAACATGTGTGTTTAGAGTGCTGTTAACATAATTTATGTTTGATTTTTATCTTCTTTTCCCATTCTTCCCCCTTTTAAGTTGTTGTTTTTATTTATTTATATTTACATATAAGTATTAACGATTTAGTAGATATATGAGCCTTAAGTGTTTATTGTGTCTACTTAAACGCCATAAAAATCGACTTATTTTATCGTTTATTAGACGTTTTTCTTTCAAGCAAATCCTTTAGTAATGAAGTCTTTGGCGCATATTTTCCCCTTTTTTCCAGTAATGCCATTGATAAGGCATTAGAAAAACCAAAACGAAATAAATAAATAATGGCAGCTATTTGTTTTTAATGTAAAGGCATGTATTGCTGTAATCGATATGTGTGTTAAAATATTTGTTTATTTAAGACTAAAATTAAAGAAGATGGTTGTGGAGTTGATTTCACTTTAATATAAAATGTAATATATTCATCAAAGTCGCTGAGTTTTTTCTTTTAATAATTTAATAGATATTTAATCATGTGTGTCTTTTGGTGTCTTTATTATTTCAGCTGATTTATGTTTAAATAAAAACTTATTTTAATTTAACCTCAAAGCGTTGTGTCATGTTTGTGAAAGGTTTTAAAAATTTATAGACATTCAGATAAGAGAAATATATAAGGATATTTTTTCAAAAGGAAATACATTATAGTTAAGTACATTTGAAAGTTAAGTACTTATCAGCCTGTCAAACATTTAATTACTTTAAAGTAATTGGAAGGCAGTAACTTTTAACTAAAATAAAAAAATTATTTTAAGTCTAAGCGGAATCCGTAATTAAGCATTAGAAGAGAATGCTTTGTTACCACATTGATACTTAAATTTCTTTAAATTACATTTTATTTTAATCTAAAATTTGGAAATAGATTAAGGTTGATGAATATTACATCAATGGTTCTCAGCATATTTCGATCATTTGATTGTTAATAACCTCTAATACTATAACTGGTGATAGAGATATGTTAAGTCTGGAATTCAATGTGTATTTGTGTACCATATCAAAATTTGATACAGTAAAGTCTGTCTGTCAGTCTGTTAGTGTGTCTGTCAATCTATCTGTCTATCTACATGTCTGTCAGTCTGTCTGTCTGTCTATCTATCTGTATATCATTCTCTTTGTTGAGAACATTCTCAAGGCCACAATAACACAATAAAATTCGGGCACATTCTTTGTTATTATCCTAAGTAATTCATTATTAAAAACGATTTTAATCGGTTCAGTAACAAACAAGTTACAGATCGTCTTAGACAACCTTATAATCCAAAGAAACAACTTTTCAAGTAGTACGTACATATGAAATTTCATCTTAGAAAAATTGCACTTTACAAATCACAATCAAAAAGTATTTTTAACAAACTTTTTCCTCAAAATCTCAGGAATTACCTTCCGAACCTCTTTTAAATACTTCTAAACAAGTCAAAAACTTGAAATATTTCAAATCAAAAATAATATCAAAATCGAATTAAAGTAATTTTATTATAAAAGTGGCAATAGGTAGTCCAAAATAACACACTTTATTCTATATGTGCAAAATAATATTTTTACTTTAGACATGTATGTGTGTTGGAGTTTACTAGAGATTCAGAAAATCTGAAAACGTCCTTTCCTTGCTCAGAATTGATGTCGTAACAAGAACATTTTCTAAAAAGCTACATTATTTATCAAACTTCAAGAATCTTCTCCACAAACTTGTTCTAAAGATGGCATCGTTTTGAATTTTTACCCACAGATATCTGGCAAAAGCTTAAAGCTTCTTTAGTAATAAAAAATCGAACAAAACTCCAATGATTTTGAAGTTAATTTTCAAATTTTCAGAAAATAATTTGTACTTTATTATTTACATGGAAAGAAAGTGATTTTAAGCAAAAACTATTTCCATTCTTTAACTCAAGAAAAAATATTTTTAAGCTTTAATAATCCAACAAATACAACCAATTATTTTTGGTATTGTTATGGAACTCTTTTGGTATTGTTATGTATACTCTTTTTATACGTACTTCTTTTTATATATAGATAAAACTTTCACAGAATTTTTATTATAAAAAGGAGAAATCCTTAACGATATAATAAAATAGGAAAATAAACAAAATAAATGTAATTGATATTCCCCAAGGAAAACAAAAATACAAATTATTGGTGAAAAATCCAAAAATAAAGTTAAAAATTTATATGTTCTTTTATTTCCCTGTGAACTAAATACTCATAAATTAAATTGTCTTTTATACCCTATACCACAGTAGATGGTTGGGGAATTATATGTTTGCGCTGATGTTTGTAACATACAGAAAAACCCACCTTTAAATGTACCGTTCAACTCAGAATCACTTTATCTTAATGAAATTTGATACATATCATTATTTTGCCCAAAATAACTAATCCCATTGAAAGTGGCTATATTCGGTTTAGTATTTCAGGTACCTTCTATACAAATGTCCACGATTTTAACAAAATTCTAAATCGATGTGCCAAATTTTTGCAAAAGTCACTCCTTTGCTTCTCATAGGTCCCATAGGCCTTCTACCAAATACCACTTTGTAGGGCATAAATGTCACAAATACGTTGGCATTGCAATAATAATTGGTCGAATTACACATAAGTTTAAGTTTCAAAATAATGTAATACACACTTAAGAATAAATCCGAAAATTTAATTATTCGTAAATAATATTTATAGCCAACATTGTGATGTATGGTATTACATAGTCGATTTGACCAACTACAACATTCATTTTTTTTCGTTAAAGTAATTTTTACTCTTTTTACTGATGGCATAAAAGAACTGTGAATTTTTATTATTTTCTTACCAACTGATGATCCCTTCCTTTTCTGCTGTTTTGAATCCTTAATATCCTTTTTACACATTTATATAATCAACAGAGAGAAGAACAACAACTACAACGTATGTTAGTTAGTATTTATTGTTTTTATATTGAAAAATCGTATATAGATTTTTTATATTATTATATTCATTTTCACAAGAAGGTGGCAATTTAATGGTGTTTGTGTTAAAAATACTGTAAATAAAAGAAGTCAATTTGATTTCCGGCATTAGCCAAAATGTTACTTTATATTATGTTCTCTCCCCTGCTTTTATGCCCATATGTAACCCTCGTTTGTTTAAGTATTTGTAAACTTATACATCTATCAAATATATATGTTTTTATTTGAGACTGTTGTAGTACGAAGAGCAATTTCTTGTTCTCTTATTTTTCCTCCTTTTTAAACACCCGGCTATTAGTAGTAGTGTTTATAACATTTCCGTTTGTTTATTGATTTGTAAAGTAATTTCATATGATTTTTTTTTTTTTTTGACTCAGTACGATTTGCTCGTGTTCATTAAAAGGATATTTATTGTATGACATACTTAATGGGAAGGAGAAGGGAAAAAGAAAAGGATTATAGTAAAGGAAATTTTATCAAGGGGCCTTAGTGCCTCGTCTAAATGGTTGATTGGAAGAAGCGCAAAACCATTTGGATTGTTTCCCATAACTGAATACGTCCCTGTTTTAAACAGGAAATAAGAAATAAAATATTTATTAGGCCCATCAGTGTGTTAACACAAAGTAACAAACATTTAAATTATAAAAGCGAAAATGATGAAGTGAAAAAATATAATAAAAAGGAAAACTCTATTGAACTACCATTATTTCCTAAAGTAATTTCAAGTACGAGCGAGTATCGAAATTAAAGCTAAAAATAAAAAATTGAAAATAAGAAAAAAGAAAGGAAAGGAAATAAAATACATTTAAACACACCCGGTTGACCAAAGCGGAAGTGGGCATTAATGAATATCGAATAGTTTTTCTAGACGATTTATTGCCAATTTGCCTTCTTATGGCTAATTTCTTTTATGCTTTTTTGACTTTTACATTTCTTTCTTTATGCACAGACACACGTACAAACATCAACAATCTAGAAAAGCTTCAGCTACACCATCATACATCAAATCATTTCCTTTTGTGCTTTTCTCTCTATACTTTATGCCTTTAACAGTTTACATTATTTCTTTGGATTTTTATTACTTTCGACATTATTACAATATAAAAAAGCAACAACAGCCGGAATATCAATCTATGCTTGATATTACAACATCCAACACAATCGTTTGTTTATCGTTAAAGTCATCAACATGTTTATGTTCATCTTTAGTTGCGCTTCACCCTGTACTGGCTTTGCCTGCTTCTGGGTCATGAAAATTCATCATGTTCCAATAAACATGAATTGTTTTATTGTCTTAGGCATTAAATTACTTTGTGTTTATATGTATAAAAATAAAAGAAAAATGAAACGGCTTTCTGCAATAAAGAAGAAGGAAAATTATTTGTTATTTATGCTTTTTCTCATACTTTATTATACTGTGTATAAAAATTTTCTCATCGTCATCATGGCTGGGTATGGTCAGGTCTTGACCTTGTCCTGTATCAATTTTATGTTCATGTCAAGATAAATATAAAATATTATTGCAACATTAAAGGCATCTCAGGGTTGCTGAGAGGTTAACAAGTTTTTGATAATCCTTCAAATATGCTTAAAACTAAAGGAGTTGTTGTTAAGTATAAAATATCTTTTATGGAAATTTATTTAAATTTGAAAGTTAATTTAAAATAAAATTGACAACAATAAAGTGATGGATTAAATTTTATAAGAAAAATACTTTATATAATGTTCTTGATGTTGCTACTACATCGACAACAAAGGCAATGCAATACGAAAGAGATAAACACCTTTAGTGTTTCGAATTGAATTACCACTTGCGATAACAATGAATACAGATCATATTGAGAGAACTTAGAAAATGAGATGAGTACCAGCATTAAAAATGTATGGTTTTCAATGCCAGTGCTCATCTTTTGTAATCCAAGAACCCATATTTTCACATATCTTTCCTTTATGTCGTCAAATAATGGATTAAGTGTGCAAAACTGAGACCTTAAATAAGCTTCTCTTCTAAACCAATATCGAACAGTGATTTCTGTTTACATACATTTTAATTGGGAAGACTTAAATCAAATCGATCGCATATGGATAAATTTAATTTAAAATTTAAATTAAAATTTTTTATAGTTACATTTGGACGAAATAAAATTTAGTCCGAATATGATGATCAGTTAATATATATTCTCAATTCTCATAATAACTTGGATACAAACTGACCAAAACAAGGAAAGTGTCTTTATATATGACTACCGAACTATATTAAGGCATTAGTGGTCAGATTTCATGATCTGGGCTTTGGCACATCAGTAAATTTGCGATAACTTGGCAATTACAACTAGAAAGCTTCAAAATATACGCTAACGAAATCCAATGCTATTTAAAACACTACGGTCAAGGCTTCCGGGTTTATGAAAGTAACACATCTGCATGAAGCCAGTCAAATTTAACAAATTCATTCGATTCTGACCCACAGAAAGTAATTGATGATACGGAATTCCTAGGTTATACAAGTTTTGGTTGCTTTTGTAGGCTCCAATATAACGAATCTAACCTAAAATGGATAAATCACGATAAGGCCTCACAAATCAGCTAAATGTCGAAGCCATATATTCAGAACGAAATGGTAATTTTTATTTAATGGAAACAAACATTTATTTATATTATCTGTGGGTTGCTGAAATTTAGATAAATGATCGCAGGGGTCACAAGTTGCAATACTCGTTCAAAATTATTTAGAAAGCAGTAGTTGGAAAGCTTTGTCTTATCCGATTTATACTTTATATGACTTTTCTAGGTGCCAATTTATTCTATATAGAATGTCCTTTTCTATTGTTTGAAAAAGTTCACAAAAATGTGAGATTTAAAAATTCGAAATATTTCAAGTTGTAAAAATCCTAAATTAACACCCACATGTCTCCAACTTATTGGATAACATTTAAAGACAATTTGCTCCACAATTAAAAACGCAATTTATTTATTATCCTAGAGAACAGAAAATCTGCCCTCTTTACGTATCTTTCTCCAATTTAAAAATGAAAAAAATCTCAGTTTCCAGAAAATCTGTTATTTTACCTTAACTAATAAATGACTTGGCGTATTTAAAATAACTTCATAATATATTTATATTTATTAATGTTTTTTCTACATACATTAAGTCCTCTTAATGGAATTATGATATGAATTTAATCTTTTATTTCGCCTAAAGCTGCTTAATTTGAATGACTCGGCATTTTGTTGTTGCTGTTGGTTTTTCTTGTTATTTGATTTGTTTTATGTTATTAATCCTTTGTTTGTTGTTGTTTTCTTTTTCTCTACCATTACCAGGCAACAGGTTTAAGTTGGTAATAATGGAAAATTATAAAAAAGTGTCAAATCATGAGACAAATTATTTTCTAATAGAAAACAAATTTATACCCTATTAGGTGAAGTTGCCACCACTTGGAGGGATAATGAATTTAATGCCAAATTTATTAAATATTAAAGATATTTGAAACGTTAGACATATAAAATAGATTTTTGGGTTGAAATTAAAAATTAGAGATTTTTAAATAAAACTATGACCAAGAAAGGATGCAGTAATCGTTATTTATCCAAATCCCAATACATACCATCATTTTATCATTTAAAGCAAAAAAGCAATGCGGCGTAATCACATCTTTTTTATGTTAACCATATCTTTGTTGTGACACAACCTCATTGGTGTGCTAGCGTTCATGACCGTAATAGTTTATAGGACCATATTATTGTCTACAGTATGGATGTGTCGGCTTTTCACAACTATAGCACAACCATATTTTGTGGTTGTACAACCATATTATGTTGCGATCACAACTATAATATAGTTTTGTAACTTTATGTTTTGTGGTAACACAACCATATTTCAATGTGGTATAAACCATATTGTATTGATTACTTTGAAATATTATGATATAGCGACAACCATACTGAATTTTAATAGAATATAACTACATGCAGACTGGCGATGTATTTGCACATTTTTTATAAACTTTTTTAAATTCGATTTTTATAATTTTTACTACGATTATAAAATATATTTTTAGACAAATTTTGAAAAGCTTCTTGTCAAAATTTTAATTATGTCTCCGATATTTTCAATAATTTCTTTATACAGGATTTTTTGTTTTATACTGAAATTCTGCTTTGAATCATAACAAACCATCTGGACATACGAGGTCCTGTTATACAAAAAACGTAATGACAAACAGGAGAGATTGACAGAAAGATGGATACGGCCAAATGAGAATAAACACATTATCCTCTCAGTCACCATTTTTGATGGTGGAGGGTAACATAATATTGCATAAAAATACTAGAAATACTTTCATTGGAATGGAAGAAGTATTCAACAAATAATTGTAGCTTTCTTTTGGTAATAAAATTTGTTAAAAATTGTTTAAACCATAAAAGTTATATTCCACTTAATTTTATAATTAAACAAAATGTTGTATTTGAGAATAAAGTCAATTTCACAAAGAGTATAAGCATTGCAGTGCATCTGGTTTCCATTTCTAAAATTATATTATCCAAAATATAATTTAATACATTGCCAAAAATCAATAAATTTTCTTCAATATTTTCAACTAACGCCGATTTTATCCGATTAACGTTAAAAATCACATTATACATAATTAGAACATTTATTTTTAACATTATGTCTTGTCCACAATTAGAAATATTTTGATAAGATTTCTTGTCAACTATATTTTCTATATTTTCGATACTTTTATTCTTATATGACGTTGAATTTGGAATCATCTTTCGAGTCAGAACACTTTATGTTAAAAAGTGCGCAGTTGACCATCGATTTTCTTATTCCTTTTTAATTAAAGTATTTTTTGTCTATATCTATTAAAACCCTAAACTTGATTGATTTTATTCTCTCTTCTTTTTTTAATAATTATTTCAGTAAAACTTTTTAAAACATGCGGGTTTTCTTTATAACATTTAAGAAAATTAATTCATTTTTCCTCCTCAATAAAAGCCATAAGAATAGAAGAATTTAAGTAAAGACTACAAAAAGGGATTATTATTTGCTTAACAAAAAGTTAAAACCAAAAATTGTTTTTTGAACATTTTTTTCTTTGTTGTTTATTTTTAAGCGTTTAGTAAAATACGTATGAATGTATGTGTGTATGTAAGTGTGTTTCCTATACTTAAGAAAATTAAATTTTTTACTTTTATACACAAAAGGAGAACTTATTTTCAAGTAAAAATCCTAAACCTCTATGTATACGCAATCACCCTCCCATACACAAATATCCAACAATTTAAAGGAGTGTATTGGGTGTATAAACTTAAAGTTAATGACTTCAAGTTCTGTGGCTGGTCACAGTAAGTAATAGAGGGAGTGAGAAGCATAGATAGAGTAAGGGAGGCAAAGGATGTTATAGGCCAAGAAATATTGTTGCTTAATTATATTAAATAAATATTTGTTAAAACTACAACAAAAACAACAAGAGAAGCAACAAAATTCTGTTAATATAGACAACAATCCCCTTAAAACACAATGTCTAAACCAACTGCGGCTCAAACATTTAAGTAAACATTTCTGTATAATTCTAAAACCCTTAAAAAACAAAATACAAAATATTTTAAATTCTTTTATTTTCCTATACAATTTACACAGAAAAAATATTCGACAAAATCATTCAATTAAATTAATAATTTATTTTGGAATACATTAGAATTATTTTTTTTGTTAAAAATTAATTAATTTGATTAATATCGTACAAAATTAACAGGTTTAAAAAAAATTGTAGTAGAAGATATTTAGCCGGGTAGTTAAATGTTTAAGTCATTTATGAAGCATTATTGTTTTTCATATTTTTAAGGATAAACCTTGCGGGTCTCAATATAGCTGTTTTAACGAATTGGAACGTTGTTGCGGAAAACCTGTCATTATAGATGAATTCAAGCATTCTGGTAATTTCTAAAAAATCAGGTCATTGGTTTTATTCGCATACTTTGCAATGTTAACCTTGCTCGTTCACTCCCCTTTCGAGCTCCTTTCAAAATATATTAATTCGGTTAAAAGAAATATTCTACGGCTTTAAAAGCCGTTTTGACTTCATTACATTTATGCAGCCATCAAAATGTTCATATTAAATTTGAGCTCTGGCAGGAAACAGTGTTAATTGGATCGTTTGTCCAACTAACTTTGCCGGAAATACTCTGAAGATGTCAAGAGTTAGAAATATAAACAAAAATTAAAAGATCAATTATACAGAACATTATATCTATATCATCCGACTTGTATTCATTTTGTAATTCTTTAAATTTTAAAGATCTTCTTATTTGTTGGAACGGGGTACTCTGTTTATATAAGTACCTTAATAGATAAAAAGATTTTATGATATTTCGCAATTATTGAAATTATAACGCAGTGTTTATAAAACAATGTATGTCTCTATTGACTGAATATAAATTATAAAGTGAAGGCATTTGAAAAACTGAAAAATTCTATAAACAAATTCTTCAATGAACTAATGTTTATTATAATTAATATAAACTTTAAAACTACAAAGTGTATTTTCAATAGCAATAAAAAATTACAAGTAATTAATTAATATTTTTATTGTATCAAAAAAATGTCAATAGAAACTGTAATTAAACTTGTTATAAGAAATAATTAAAACAATTAAAAAACGTAATACAAACAATCACAAAACTTTTTTAAAACAATAACATAAACTGCTTGAAATAACAAAGAAAATTATTATTAACTTAATTAATACTATTACTTTGGTGATAGGAGCAAAGTCAAATAAAATTAATTAATTAATTTAGTTTCGGAAATCATTGTTGTTGTTGTATTTTTTACAGAACATTATATCTATTCATCCGACTTGTATTCATTTTGTAATTCGAATTTTAAAGATCTTCTTTATTTGTTGGAACGGGGTACTCTGTTATATAAGTACCTTAATAGATAAAAGATTTTATGATATTTCGCAATTATTGAAATTATAACGCAGTGTTTATAAAACAATGTATGTCTTTATTGACTGAATATAAATTATAAAGTGAAGGCATTTGAAAAACTGAAAAATTCTATAAACAAATTCTTCAATGAACTAATGTTTATTATAATTAATATAAACTTTTAAAACTACAAAGTGTATTTTCAATAGCAATAAAAAATTACAAGTAATTAATTAATATTTTTATTGTATCAAAAAAATGTCAATAGAAACTGTAATTAAATTATTATAAGAAATAATTAAAACAATTAAAAAACGTAATACAAACAATCACAAAACTTTTTTAAAACAATAACATAAACTGCTTGAAATAACAAAGAAAATTATTATTAACTTAATTAATACTATTACTTTGGTGATAGGAGCAAAGTCAAATAAAATATTAATTAATTTAAGCAATTTTAAAATTGAACTCGATTGTAATTTCTTTCTGTGTATCGTTCTGCATGTGTATGTGTGAGAACTTGTAATTTTCTTTTACAATAACAAATTTTCTAAAATTTTATATAGATGTTTCGGAAATCATTGTTGTTGTTGTATTTTTGTACCGTTAGGAATTTAGCACTCAATTCTCCTTGAAATTTTATTATTTGAAACCGACCATTATTAAAGTTTCTTTCCACGTTGTTTTGTTATTAAATAAATTAAATTTTATTTGTTTTATATTTCTTAACAAATAAATTGTTATTGCTGTTGTTGTTCTCTTGTTGTTATTAAATTATCAGATTTACAAATAAAAATTCTTACCCTAAATTTGTATGAAATTTTGAGGTATTTTTTTTTTTCTTAGAACTTTGGTTTTCATTTAAGGTCAGTTGGGTTTTTCTTTATTGGTTTTTTTTAAAAACTTCTTTTGTATGTATGTATGTATGTATGTATGTATGTATGTATGTATGTATGTATGTATGTATGTATGTGTATGCAAAAATTAATATATTTCAGAAATAGCAATAACAAATTGAAATTATAAAGCTTAAAAAATACTTGTAATTAATTATTTACCAAATGGTGTAAATAATTGAAGAATATTTATAGGAGTTTTCTTTTAAAGACATCTTATTTATACAAATGATCAAATTATGCTTTAAACCAAAATTTGAAAGGAGCTAAAAAGTTTAACAAATTATTAATTAAATAGGAACTGAATTTTAGGAAAATTACATAAAGTTTTAAAAAATGTTCATAATGTTTGTTTTTATTTTGTTTAAATATAATTTGGAAACATTTTATCACTTCAGTACCATAAATGATGTATAAAGACGGTAATATTAAGAATCCACAAATGGTACGTACAAATATAACAAAGTGGAATCGATGCATCCAAATTACGATACAAATTTTACCTTTTCAATAACATAAAATTTTCCACAAAGAAAACAGGATGTCAGTTTTAATGTTTAATGTCAAATAAATGAAAATAGTGTTAATCTGAATAAAAGGGACAATTAAATGTGCGTACTTAAATTATAAAATAATTAAAAAAAGTCTGCTATTAAAATTTATCAATGTAATTAAAAAGTACAGGAAGAATTTGATAGAAAACCTGGTTCAGGTAAAAGGACTGGTCCACATGATGTTTCTGAAGTAAAAAATAGAAAGTATTTAAAGAGTTCAAAAGAGCTCCCAAGCGATTAAGTAGGGAGCTCTTCTGAATAGGGCACGGAAATTAAGGTCTAGACTTCTAAAAAAAGGATGAGGGAACACATATTTTGACAGATTTTTGGCAACTTCGTGGTCAAAAATTTTATGTAGTTCGTACTCGAGGGAGTGATGAAAACATAATAAACAAAAACAGCCAAAATTTCCCAATAAATTCTTGGTATGGGAAGATATATGCAGTTGCGTCACAAAAGCCAATTATTTGCTACAACGAGCTCTATAAATACCAAAAATTACATAAAGAAAAGTTTATAAAAAAGGCTGCTTCCATTGATTTATGGAAAATTTCATAATGTATCCACTTATATTGGGCCTGACTTGGTATCCTGTCACTATGGTTGACAAACCCTGGAGTGTTACAGGAACAATAGTGCGGCAAAAATGGTTCGTTGCCAATACAAAAGATTTCTGAATCCCTGTATCATGTGCTCCAGTTGAACCATTTTTTGTCATAGTTCTCTCCTCTACGTAAAATCTTACATAAATCAAGTCAGATAATCAAAAATTAAATTTCCTTTTCAAAAATCAAAAATTCATTGTACTTCAATTTGAGTATACTTGATATGATGGATTTGAATAACTAATACGTCCATACAGCAACTTATAAGAAATTAGATCTAGAAAAGGTAAATGTCAATTCGATTTCACAAATATTGAACAATTCGACTGTACAAACATTTAACATTCGTACAGTCGAATTGATGAATGTTTCTTAAAATTTTTAGATTATATCAAATTATGTGCAATCGAATTTATTAGCATTTCCACGTGAATATCTCCACATAAATTTTTTACATATATGAATATATAAAAGGCCTTATCTATTAAATTCAGTTCTCATTCATGTCATTTCAAATTATTAAAAACTCTAAGTTTCTAGTTGGAATAAAATTAAAATGTTCAACTAAACGTAAATGCTACCAATGAATTCCTTTTATTTATTCTGAAAAAACAAAAAACCTCGGCAATTTTTTTAGCAGAAACAGAGCAAAGAAAAATCTAAACATTATTTCTATGGAAATAATTATGGCCTTAACATATATCAAATCAGATTTTACAAATTGCCTTAAACTACTTCAAACTACGATTGTTTGTAAATAACTACTTCTGTAACATATTTTTTTTCTAAAAATTTATTTCTTTTTTCATTTCATCTCTTTTGCTTAACAATTTTTGGAAATATTGAAATATTCACACAAACAGATTTCTCGATTTCTTTAATTAATCGAATTGTTTCAGTAACAGGAGATAAACAAATTTTATGGTTTATTAAATGATACAATTTTAGACAGATAAAAATTGCAATGTGAATCAATGTGAAACATATTTGAAAACAAGATTTCAAACATTTTAAATAAGGAGTGAGATCGAAAAATTCTTAACATACATATATGTTGTTAAAAATCATATCACTAAAATACCAGTTTTTTTTTCTGTTTGACTGAAAATAATATTAAAATTTACAAAAAAATAAAAATAAATTTTTATTGTTTTATCACTGCTGATGAAATTTTGAACCATTTTCGGAAACTTTTCCAATAACGTTTTCACACTGCTTTCTTTGCTCGAATGGGAAACTCATCTCCGTTTAAAATCTACTACGCTTTTTTGTGTTATTCAATTCTCATTTAATAAGAGTACAATATCTCTCCACTGACCGTAGATCAAGTCAGTTCGTTGGTTTTGGCACAAATACCTTATTATTGTTATTATTATTATTATTATTATTATTATTATTATTATTATTATTATTATTATTATTACAGGCTTGTTGACCATTGAGATAGGATCTTCCAAAATATAAATTTCGGGATCCATTTTGCAGCATAATTTTTTTTGGAAATTTCATTTCAATTTCCATGCAGCATTTTTGGCAAAAATTTTTTGAAAACTGTATTTTTAAAAACCTGCATTAAAATTAACCTTTTATGTCAAATATTCCAAGCACTGAGATAACCGCCCTTCTTAATTTAAACTATTCTTCTACCTGAACCAAGTTTTCTACCACCGGAAAAGCTCTGCTGGCACTATTTGCTTCTGTTAGGTTCTGTTGAAAATATCTAATAACTTTAGTATGCACTTTTTTGATTCCTTAATGCAACAACTGACATATTTACAAACAGAACTTGATCAAAAAAAAACTTAACAATATTTGGGTTAAAAGTGTTAATGAAAAGTGTTAAGATTTTTTTTATCTCACTACTTAAATATACAACATAAATAAACAAAAATTATCTACTTCTTTTAATTTTTCCACATAAACTTTCTAAAATAATAATATTTTTTTTAATTCGTTCCACTAAATTCCTTTAGACTCCGCTCCAGCTGCTCTTAACAAAAAATACATGAAAATAACTCCTGCTTAATGAAATATTATTTAATAAAACAGTTTTTTCTTCCTTCATTTTCTGTTTATACAAACTAATTAAATTTATTATTATTTTTTCATTTAATTTAATTGTTATTTTAATTATTAAAATAAGCTTCTGTTAATACTGTCAGTAATAAAAGAAAACAACAAAAACAGCGAAGCACCAACAAATGAATTTTATATTAAAATATTTGATGGAGTGTGGGATACGTTCACAAGATGATAAAAATACGATAAAGAAATTTAATATCTAATGAAAAGCATAAGAAAAAAAGGAACAATAATGAAATTGAGAAAAACAACGTTTTATATCCCATATTGTATTCCTTTTTCAGTTATATTGTTAGTTTTAAATTAGTAATTATTTTTATAAAATATACTTTAATAATAAGAAAATATTTACTTTAAAGGAATTGAGAAATTTTAAAATGCTAAAATTTAAATATTTATTAATATAAAAAGTAAAATGTTAGATACGATAATTTAATGAACGGCACTCGTATAATTTTGTTGTCTGATTTATTGCTTAAAAATGCAGTGCGTTATTATAAAACAAAAATTTATGGATGAATTAAATTTTTTTCTGTGAGAATTTTATAGGACCTAGAAGTACCTCAAATGTGATATTCGAGAGTGAGTTATTAAAGGGATACAATTATATGGGGAAATGGGCGACGTAATGGATACATCATCATCACTTCAATAGTCATCGTCTTTGGACCAAAGCAATTACCTGTCCCTGATCAAAAAAGATTAAATAATACCTCCAAATGAACTCAAAAGAACTTGTGAAATTTCATTAATCATGGTTTAAGACTTACACAATTATTTCTTTAAAAAGTCGGATGTCTCATGGAGGATGATGACATCAAAGTTTAGAAAAGGTAGAGTTTAAGTTATTATATCTTGAAAAAATATGTTTTGGAAAGCAGAAGTTTGCCAAGTGTTTATAAAGATTTAAATCCGTAAAGTTTGTACATTGATTTTACTTATATTTATATTGATTTCAAAGTGATATACAAAAATTAATGGAACAATCCTTTTAGAAGTTACCGCATTATATCAGAATATCATGTTACTGTAAGGGAATGGAATATGGAAATAATTAACACTTTATCCTTTTCAATAGGCACTGTGTTTAGACCATTATAATATTCCAAATTTAATAAAAATATGTTTAAAACAGTTCACAAAGATGAAGTGATTTCGGAAAGGACATAGTTAAAAGTGGTAGTAGAACAGTTTTTTCTTTTCGTTACAACTTTTGTACAAACACATAATAACCCTAGCGCCATTGGTGTTGTCGGGTATAACTATTTTTCTTGATAAAACCTACAGTAGAACCCGATTTATCCCTGCTAAATTAAGTTTATATCAGGAAGGCAAAATATTTTTGTACTCACGTATAGAATTTGGACTTACCTGAAAGAAAAAAGAAAACAAGATTTTAATTAAATAATTTATATTTATATTAACAGACATAATTCGATGAAATTTAAATTATTTGTAGTTTTTTATTGTTGTTATTTATTTATGTTTTTTGTTTTGAAAAAAAAATACTTTTGAGAAAATCGAAAAATATTTAAAATTAACTATTTTAAAAGACTTAATCGTTATAATTATTTCTAAAATATATATTTGTTAATTAAAGCTTTAAATGAAAGCTTTTCTTCATGTTTTCAGAAATTAAAAGCAGAACAAATCAAGAGCTAATTATTGTTACTCATAAAAATTTCCCAAAAAATGCGGGATGCTTTAAGCTCTGTGATTTTCACTTTTGTTCATTTTTATCCTTATTTAAGATTTTTTACTACGAATTAACTTTAAATGCAGGCTACAAGCTTGACCGGAAGCAAACCATCATTAACCAAAGTACAATTTTACTTCGATTACAAATAACAAAGAAAAAAAGAAAAATTGTTTAAAGATTTTGATTATTATTATTTTTTTTAAATTCAGTACATTTAATAAACCTCAAATATATTTAAAATTTACTTAAATAAAAAATCTCCGCAAATAAATACAAAAAACTTTAATTTTGGTACTAAATTGTTGGAAAACAAAAAGTAACATTAAGAGTTTTTAAGATAATTGCTATGAGTATTAAGGCAAAGAAGAATAAAAAACAAGTAAGAATGCTATGTTCGGCTATTCCGAATCTTCAGTACCCTACACCTCAAATGCGCGTAAATTAGATACAATATATTTCGTACATACACACTTAAAGGCGTATACAACATATATACGTTTTTCTTGAATATAACGCGATTCACTTATAATTGTCGATTTATTTTTGCTTGAATTTAGAGTTTGCTTCAGATATTGGTCTATATCTTTAAATATACTGAACCAGTTTAAATAGAAAAAATCATAGGACTAGAAACCTTTTGATTTGATAAAATAATATGGACATATATATTATGCGGTCTGAAATGATTTCTTCTTAACGTTACACACGGAATGACAAAGATCATATACCCTCTTTACCTCTTGTGGCGGTGGAGGGTATAAAAAAGAGGAAATAAGAAATTTATGTTAAAAATGACCATTTAAGTATTTGTTGTTGTTGTCTATCTGAAATAATAAATAAAGAATTTCTTGTAAAGAACAATATAAAATTTCAATTTTTTTCTGTTAATAAAAAGAAATAAATGGAAAAAGTTTTCTGTTTAAATGACTTTAAAATTATAAATTTTCCATTTTTTATATTAAGAAAAACAAGAACAAAATTTATAAAATATAAATGTTAAATTATTTTGTAGGCATAATTTTGTATCTTTTAAAAAAATTTATATGTTTTTCAGAAAAACAAAACAAAAGTTCAGGTTAAAAATTTATCTTTTTTGTTTTTCTAAATTATTGTTGTTATTTTGTTGTTTGTCAATTTATGTATTTAACTAACAGAAAGATACCTTTATATTTTTTATATACACATATATGGAGTGAAATAAAAAAATTATTAACACAAATTTTAATTAAAACTTTTAAAACAAGTAATATTTCGTGTTTTCTGTGATCGAGTTATATTTGTAAAATATATCAGTTATATTTAATGCCAAACAAATGAATGTAAAGTCAATCTTATTTAAATAGGTCCCAAAAAAATAAATGTTTTCAACAAAACTCAATGTTGTTCCTACAACATGTTTACCAAGCGTCCAAAGGTCTGGCGTCAAAATTTTTTCAAAGTTTTTAAACAGTATCAGGAGAACTTGTATTTGATATAAAATATGGTTCAGGTAGAAGGAATGGTCGTACTAGGCTCAATAATTTCATGCTTCACTTAAAATTTAGAGGCCAGAACTAGAGAAAACAAATTCTAAGAAAAATATTATTGTTACATAATGGTAATGAAATGTATGTTCTGAAAGATATTTCACAACTTCCTGATCAAAAATGTTATGTTGCTGACACTCGAAGGAATGGACCATAGGACGTCAAAATTTCCCGAAAAGTTCGTGACGTAACAAACAATATACAGTTGCGGCAAATTAAGCTAGTCATTTGTTACAACGGGCTCTCTTTTTGCATTAAGTAATTCTCATAATTAGGTTGCTTCCATCCGCAACACTTTATGATGTTTTCACTTATTTTTATATTTTTAATTTTGACTTGGCATCCTGCACTATGGTAAGCAAGCCCTTGAGTGGCACAAGAACAATAATGTGGCATTTCTAACGAAAGGCAAATCAACAAAACTGTCCGGAGCTAAGTACAGTGAAGAAATTTTGTGCTTTTAATAAAACAGAATTAAAGAGCACAAAAAGTTATCCAAAAGTGTGGTAGAGTTTAAAAGGGTTCGATTACTTGCTCGGGCAAAGTGACAGGAAACACTATACAAATATAATGGAATGGATTCCGAAAAAGGTTCACTAGTGATTTAAAGTATATTTTCTTTTTGCAAATTGTAAATACAATTTCAATCAAATAGAAAAAAGTAAAATTAGAAATTATGTGTGTAAAGAATATTTCGATCTTACTTTCGCTCTCTTACCCACTTTGTTAAATGAACCCTTGAAATAGGCTACAAAATAATGACGAGTTTGTGATGAGTATTTTATTTTTCCTCGTTCCTTTAGAAATAAACGTGTTGGTGTTATTTTTTATTTCAATGTATATGTGAATGTGTAAGTGTAGCTACAAGTGTTTATTTTTCCATGTAACAAAATAAAAAAACAAACGTGTTCATTTTATAATTTTTCCCTCTAAAGATGAATAAATAAAGTATATATTTATATTTTTTCTTCAGTTCCTTAAGACTTTATTAAAGATACACAAAATTGTTTACTTTGGTAGATAGACAAAGGAACAACAACAACAACGGAGCAACAAACAAATAAAAAATTGCCACTTGTATTAGAATTATATTTGTCAAGATTGCTAAGACACGTACATATTTATGTGTGTTCGTAGATACATAGAATTCATAAGCTGATATGAGCAAATCAAATTATGGTGAAGGTTCTTGAAATGTGAAAAAGGAAATGTTATTATTCAATTGACATTGTCAAGAAGTACACATCATGATGTTTTGTAGTTTGTAATTTTCTAAGAAATGGGCTTTATTTTTGGGAGCATTAGAAGACCTAAATTTTAAATGTTTTTGTAATAATAAAAATATATTTTCAGGTCTGTTGCTAAGTAAACCTGCCAGCACCTGTCAATATTAATGACCAATTCGTTCGAATCAAAAGACAGGAAAAGTGTGTTAGAATAAAATTTAATATGTGTAAATTTTAAATGAGATAAAGTTTATAAAAATTTTATTGGAACATCTATAAAATTTGAAATATATTACGTTACCAGTAGAAAAAATAGCAACATTGCGTGGTATCTGCATATATATTGTTGAATCTAAACTTTATCTATTCAATTCCGATTAGGAATGTTATAATAAAAGACTAAGGCAACATTTTGTATTGGTGAGTGACACAGAAGTGCATTCGTAGAAACCTGCAAAAAATTATCGATTTTTTCTGCAGCATTCCAGTAGCCAATATATTATATTTAGTTGAGTGACAACTACCACTACGGTAGAAATTGCAACATATCAATAGCCCAAATCATTCCATAGAAAACTTCTATGCCATCTTAAAACGATAGTTTGAAAAGCACCACATAAAACAAAGTGGGAAGCCGTTCTAACATCTATTCTGACGAATCTTATCTGTCCCCAAACGTAAAAAATAAAATATAGTATTCGAAGTAATAAAAGTTGCTTAGGTTTTGAACAGGAATTTTTAAGTGAAAATTTATTTCCGTTATTTATTTTAGATTAAACATTTATTGTGAAATTTTAAGGAGAAAATATTTTTCATTATTCAATTAAAAATGAAAAAATTAAGGACGATGTACAATATATATTATTTTTATTAATAAAACACAAGAAAAGTTATGAGATACATATAACTTAATAATGTAGCAACATTTTATTATTTTATAATCGATCAAATTTAATATTTAACGAAAGGGTTTCGCTTTAACTTAGAGGTTGTCTCAGTTATCGGTCGATATTATTTTATGTTGTAAAAAGAAAACTTCTTAGAACAATGATAAATACTCAGGCCAATTTTCATTGAACTCTGTTATTTATTATAAATGTGAAAGAAACATACAAATGCATGTAATTAACTGACTCAGATTAGACTTGATAATATATATATGATGGTTCTTAGATAATGATGATTCTTTGCCACTCTTGGTGATGAATGGTATATATATAAATTATGCAAAATTTTTTACAGTTTCTTTAGTGATCATAGACTCCGAAAAAAACATATCAATTCTCTAAAGATACAGTTAACTTCGTTCAACCTCCTAATTGGCACCAGGAGATTCGTAATCAGACATATTTAAGTTCGACTTTAGGCAGTGAAATGTATTTTAGAGACATCAAATTTTAATTAAATATTTCTCCACACATTTTTTAATTATAAAAGGGTGGAAAAAAAATAGCAAATTTCGATATGTTCACAAAAAGTCGTTGATATTCGATATGCCACAAACAACAGCACACAAACAAATATGAATAATGCCGTAGAGTAAATATTTTTTAAACTTAATGTTAATAAATATATTTTTTTCAACTTATTCTTATAGCAGCCTTTTTAATTTGAAAGAAAACTTTCGTAAAAAATTTAAGTCTTTATACCTTTGGAATCACCTTATGATACATTATAATATCTAAAATCTTTACTCATAACTTTTCCTATATAGATCATTCAAATTCCCTTTCGTTTAACTTAATATTTAAAACTCATTTTAAACTTTAAAATCTCATTAAAAACTAATCGAATTTGTTTGCTTCTTTTAAAATATTCATTTTATGTCCAGCTTTATATTAAGGAAGAAAAAACAAATTTAATGAAATATAATATTTTTAAAATAAGCCGCTCCCCTAATATTAAAATAACAGCTCAAGTTCAGTATTAAAACTTTTTAAAAATTCTTTATAAGTCTTTATTTGTTATTACTTTAAAAGGTTAAATATTTATTTCTTATAAAAAAAAACAACTTCAACAAAACACCGAAATAAAAAAAACGTTATAAAACCACAGCCTTAAGCAAACAAAGAGGGAAATATTGTTAGAAAAGACAGGGGTTGTTATAATTTCTCTGACATTAACTCACACTTCCTTTTCAAATTACACTAGCGCCGCGACCTGCGGAGACCGAAGTAACGCGACGCAAATTGAATAAACATTTTCAATTTAAATGTACAGTTATTCCAAATATTCAAATCCAACCGTTGTTGGCTTCAAAGTCATCAGAAGTTCTATTATTACTTAAAGCAGTATTTTTTCTTAAGGTCGGAGTAAATAGAATGAGTTTTATTTTTTATTACGTCCTTGCTCATTGGCATTCTTCACTTTTTGAATCATGTAACCAAATCGAAAGAAGGGACTCAATCTTAACCAATAAGGGATTTCTTGCTACAGTATCTTGTTCAGACTGGAGTTGTGTAACAATTTTATCTAATTGATTGTTGTTGTAGGTGCTCTTCCTATACTGACAGCATTTTTTCTCGATATAATACGTTTCCCTACGTCTTTTTTAATTCCAAACTTATTACTTTTCTTTCACGTTGAAAATTTTTTTACGTATATAATGTACCCTGACGAATCAACCACTATATTCTTAGCAAAACCAGACTCTTATTTTGAAGGAATTTCCCTTGTTCAGGTAATCCGAAAACTTAACGTACAGGTCACAATAAGTGTTATCAGTGATGCTAAAATTGGTTGTTGTTGTTGTAAAACTGGATGGAATAAGTGCATTTATTAAGTTTGGTTCATGTTATTGTTGAAATCCAGGCCAAGGAATACGAGACCAGAAGTCTTTAAGCCTTTTGCTCTTGTTGACTGCGGCAAAATCTACTCTTTGTGTGCAATGGTAACTTGAAACCGCGGAATTTGAGGCTTTTCTGTGATGTCGTTTCAATGCAAAATTTGCACTCCATCGACTATAAAACCTAAATTCATATTTACAAAAATGGTAATCGACAATGCTGTAGTAAAAAAATAACAATTCTAGCGACACAAATCGAAATCCAAACGATGCAATAATCAAATTTTTTATTTCTTAAAAAGCGACGCAATTCGAAACGACGCAAATCGGGGCTCTAGTGTATAAGTTTAATAAAGATTTTTAGTTTAATATTTAATCTTTTCTGAATTTTGGATAATAAAACTGTTTATAAACCAAATTTGTTGACAATGGCAAACAATTGTGTAAATATTATTCTTTTTTGATTTTATGTTTATTTATTATTATTTTTTTTTTATAAGGACAACAGATGTTGGACAAATTCAGGACTAAAAATTTCATTTGTTGTAAAGAGGAAGAGTATAAAGATTATTTTTAGAAATTAATTTCATGCTAATAAAATATTAAAATGACGTTAAATAATTTATAAAACTCTTTAAGATTTTTGTGACAAACCAAATTAATATCCTTTTAACGTTTTTACTTTTGATTTGAATCATAAAATGCATTTAAGTCCCTTTGAAGGTTATAAAAAGTTTTTCAAGAATTTATAGGTTGGTTTAACATCTTTTAAATTATTTTTCCTTCTTTTTATATTCTTTTGTTACTTGAAGTTGTGATCATAATGGCGATTACACTTAAACAATGATGAGGAATAGTAATGTTGAAAGATAAATGCGAGGATAAAAAGAGATAATTTTTGTTTTGTTTTGCTATTGTTGCCAAGCGAAACTAATTTACAATTTACAACAAGAGAGAAGTTATAGATAGAGATTTACTACTTATGCCTATAATAAGTCCGTACATATTTATATTTATAAATGATAATGGGTGGAGTGGTGAATTTTATTACAAATATTTATATTAACATATTTTGTAGATATTTTTATATTAAATGTTTAAGAAAAAGTTGAAGCAGCAAAAACAAACAACAGATGTTAAGATTGTTTCAAAAGACAATCGACATTTTTTTCTTTTTATTTATAATTTTTTATAGAGATTTAAGTATCTTACAAAACAAATATTCTTAAGGAGGCAGGCGTTCAAAATGTTAAGAAATCATTTGACCAGCTGTCTTAGTTTTTAGTCTTTTATTTGTTTCTTTTGTATTATAGACTTATAAATATTAACAAAAATTGTGAAGAAATAATAATATAGAAACATATTTTAAAGGAATGAAATCTTTGGATTGTTCTGAAGTCATACGATGTTATTTAAATGATTGATTCAAAAAAACTTCCCTTCTTGTTCTATGGTTAATGAATTACACACAAAATGATTTATGATATTTTCTTTAAAAAATAATTATTTAAAGAAAAATTAAGCCAAGATTGTCATCATTTCTGCACTATTTTTATTTTATCAAAAACTAAATAAATTTAATAAAATTTTAATTTCAAATCTGAGTTAAATTTTTAAGAAAATTATAAGTTATCTTTTAAAATAAGACATGAGCATGTATAAATAATTTAATCAAATATCCTTGTTTCGATTTCTGTCCCCATACCTTCAATGTGTCTTTCATAATATGCAAATGTTCCTTTTAATTGAGAGAAATTTATAAAAAATAACAACATAATATTATTTTAACAAAAACACTTTGTCTTTATTAAATATAACTTAACAAATTTAAGTTCTTCTGCCTTTTTAACAGATGATATCTCATTCTAAAATATATATAAAATTTTAAACCAAAAATCATTTTACTCTACACATTTTTTTTGCATTTAAAACGAACCATAAATTGCAAATTGTGTTAACATCACCTGTGTCAAATACATACATTTGTATAGTTATAGATTTTAACAATTTTATTACCACAAACTATGTATTTGGATTTTGCAAAATTGTAAAATGAACAAAGAAGTTTTTAAATATTTAAAATTCATTTTCGAAAAAAATAATAAAACATCTCCTAGATTTTCGAGAAAAAAAAGGTATAAAATATTTTGTCTGGTAATGTTAGATTTTTTAAAGTGATTTATAACAACTAAGCTTTTGTTGCTTTTAATAGTTTATTATTTTATAACTTTTGCTAAAGTGTATGTGTGTTTTGCTAATGTATATGTGATATCCATGTATATACACTGAACCAAAAAATGTAGTAAATACAAGGAAAAAGGTTGTAGAATTGAAGAAAAATAGGTTATTTATCAGCCATCGAAACCTTTAATCATCGTAACCAAAATTTCCTTTATTTTTCGTTAATTATTCGAATTGACGAAACTATTTGAATTCCTTAACAAAAATGCAGTTAATTTGATGAAGTATTATTCAATTGAAATAATACATTATTTAAATTGACAAAAAACAAATTTTTTTATTGATGAATATTATTCAATTACGAAATTTTGGTTGAATTGAGGAAAGAACCACTTATAAACCAACGAAACCTTTATTCAACATAACAATAATTTTAGTTATTTTTTTGTAAATTCTTCAAATTGACGAAAATTTTTCAATATGACTTATTGTTAATAAAAATGTTGTTAACTTGAATAACAATTATTCAATTTGAATAACACATTATTCAAATTGACAAAAATAAATTATTTATTCAGAAATGTACTTCAATTATGAAATTTTAGTTGAATTGAGGAAAGAACTACGTTAAATTGTTGTAATAAATTAATACCTAAAGCATAAAGTATAAAATATTTCATGAAAACTTACTCTGTCATATTTCATTTAATATGACAAAGAAAATATATAAAATAAATAGTTGAATAAACAAAAGTTTTATTCAAATTAACTTAATTTTAGTATATATAATTGAATAATATCTATTGATATAACATATTTTTCGTTAATATTTAACGAAATTTTATTCAATTTAACATCTTTTAAATTTTTTTTATTAAATTTTATTAGTATATTTGAAGAAAATTTTTTAATTTAATGAACAATTCTGTTAGTTATAATAAAAATCTGTTAATTTAACACCTTTTTCTTTGTGAAATTTCTAAGAAAAATTTATCTACGTCATTTTGTTCAGTGTATGTATTAGAAAATATATATTAAGTTGTTTTTGTATAAAAATCAAATTTAAATACACTTGAAGTTTACAACTGCACAAGTTTTAGTTTAACAAGGAAAATTATTTAAAAGACCAAAGGAATAAGAGACCATTTCTAAAGTTAGAAATACGGAAAAGGAAAAATATCTTAATCTCCTTGTCAGGTACAAAACATGTTCATTTTTTGTAGGTTATATTTTTCTTATATTCTTCTCTTTTACAATCTAAAATAACATGAACAATCAAAGAAGGTTGTATGGAATAAAAAGCAGACCTATACATACACATACTCGGGATATACTTTGTATAACCAAACAGATTTTATGAGTGTTTGAACATGATGATGTTGGGTTTGTGTTTTTTCTTCTTCTGAAGAAGATAAATAGTTAATAGTGAAATATATTAAACTCTGAGTAGAATAAATATTATGCAGCATTTGGATTGAAATTTTAATACTTTAAAAATACAATATTTTCATAAAAGAGAACATAATAATTTCCTATATGAATAATTTTGTTCGACCAGGGTCAGTAAAGGAACTGATAAATTGAATATGAATTGTATGAAAATATGAATATAAAAAATTCATCTTTGAATAATAAGAAAATTAGTTGAATATATTTCAATCCAAATCATGATTTGTCACTTACTTTTAAAAAATATAAATAGGGTCATTAACCCACTAATAAAATATTGAGTCACATGGGCTTAGAAAAGATTTTTGCACTGTTTAAACACAATTTTATAATTTTAAATTCAATACCCAAATTCTAATAATGTCGGAACTAATGCGGTCAGTATATATATTGTAAAGGAGAGATTCCTTATATTTCACATGAAGTGGAAATAAATCTGTATTTTCCGAAAGTCTAGTTCAAATTTTCACACATTGTTGACAATCAAAAGTTTTAAGTTTTGGTCTTATTTCAGAATTTAAGTAGTTAAGTGGTCCAGTTAATACTTTAATATAAAGCTTAGTGTAGGGTCTCGTTCAAATTCTATTTCAAAGGGTCAAATAAAGAAGTCTGCAGAGTTTCGATTAAAGTCTTGTTCATTATCTAATTTAGATTCTACTTCATAATCTGTTTTAGTATAGTTTATAATTTTATACAGAATAAAGTGCATTGTTTGGATCAAATACAGTCGAATATCTTATGTCGAGCTTATTTCCGAGTCTCGTCATAGTTTTGTACAGTCTTTAGTTGAACTTTGTTTCAACCATATTCAAGTTTGGAATCTGGTTAAAAGTCTACTTCTATAGTCTTTAGTCTTATAAAGAATTTAAGCCAAAGTCTAGATGATAATGTAGTTTAGAGTGCAGTTATAGTTTAATACGAAGTTGAGTTGAAGTCGCAGTTCAACATCTTATTTATAGTCCACTTCAGAGTCTGGTTTTGAATCCAGTTAAAAGTCTACTAGACATTTAAATTTATAGTTCAATATAATTCATCAGAATATTAGATTACAGTCTGATTCAAAGTATAGTTTAGAAACTTGTTTAGAGTCTACTTAAGTATTTAGTTCATTCCCTTAAACGGAATTTCATTTCAGAGAGTTTTTCTAAATCTAATATAAAATCAAGTCTAAAATATTGTTCAGAATAAAGTTCGAAGTTCCGAGTTTTATTTAAAGCCTAGTGTTAAGTGTTTGGTTTAAATTAAGTTTAAACTCCAATATGGAGAGTTTGAACTATACTGAGAATCTAGTCCTGGTGTATAGTTTAAATGCCCAAGTGTTAGTTTATTATATACTTTGGAGATAAAATAGTTGTTTAGTTAAGTTCAAAATCTATTTCTCTATATATTTTATAATATAATCCAGTGTCTATTTCCGTATCTATATTAAAATCTAGTGTCAACTTTAGTATCTAAAGCAATCTAGTTTATATACATTCATATAGTCCAGTTCAAAATCTGTTTCATAGTATATTTAAAAATTTATGCAGGATTAAATTTAGTCTCTATATTTATGATTCAATTAAAATCTATTTTATATAGTTTTTCAGTCCTTTTCAAAATCTATTGTGAAAGGGACTGTGAGTGAAATTTCAATTTTCACTTATAACGGATTTAATCAGCCAAATAGCAAAATTGTCTGAAGAGAAATTTTTGAAATTTTTTCATAAATTTGTAATTGTGAATATGAATTTAAAAACAAATTGAATTATCGTCTTTTTGCTCTAGTGCAAAAACCTAGTGATCAAGAATTATTGTCCATTGTTCTCTAGCGTCGCTAATTAATTCTCCAATTTATATAAAAAAAATATTTTTTTCGAAATTATTATTATTTTTAGCGATTTTCTACCTTTTCTCAGAAATTCAGTTTTTGACTTTAAATACTACACCGATTTTTTTTTGTGAATATAATAATTTATTAAGAATTTATTATGAAAAACAAATAAGATCACAGATTATTGTCCTTAGTTTATTTAGAATATGCATTTTTGGATTTTCATTTAAAAATACGATTTTGTTGAAAATTTTAATGAAAAAGTTATCATCGCATTTCTTTGTATTTTCAGTTCTTTCAATAAAAAGAAAGATTTTTGATGAAAAATAAAATATATATTAACGTAGTTTTTGCTCTAGCGTCCTTATTTTCCATGTGTAAAACTGACCACTGCCCGATGTCATTTATTAAATATGATTCACTTATGCGTAAAAATTCTAACTCTGATATCCCTGCCTACTTAAAATTATAACTTATGTTTTATATTATTTAATATTATAATTTCCCTCAAAAACTGAATTAAACTTCAAATATTACTGTTTCTATTTTCATTTATAAAAATATTTTATTTAGTAGTCCCCTTCGCATAATAATACAAATCTAAATCTACATTTTATATTTTTTTATTTAATATTAAAAGTATATTATATATTTTTTAGTTTGGTTTTCATTTTATGTCCTTTATACAATGTGAATTGTAAAACCACTTTAATTTACATAATTTCAACCACAAAGGTTTGCATAATTTATAACTTCTCTTTTATTTTATAAAACACAAAAATGTTTGTTTTTTTTTTCTAAGTTTCTGAATTTAGCAAAAACCAGGTCAGTGAAATGAAATTAGAAATGTAAAGAGACAAAAACAGAGGAATAAATGTTATACGTTAAAATGCGAAAGTATGTTGCAAAAATAGGGTGACCCATATGACTGACTAAAGAAGTAACTTAATAAAAAGCATAAATAAAGAATAAAAATATAAAATAATGATATATTTGTTTCTGCTTAATTTTAAATGCCCTAAACCACATACATGTACACAATATTGAAGATATTGCTTCAAAAATCAATATATTCCTTCATCAGTTTAACACCAATTCCGAAAAAAGGGTCTCTACAGTGGAACATTGTAACGTTTTACATGGGAGGTATAGAAAATTATGGGTCAACATTTGTCAAATTATTTACATAGTTTTAAGTTCGTTACATAAATAATATTTCTGAAATTTAATAAAATTGGTTCATATTTAACGAGGCTCAATGGAAGCAATAGCAAAATATGGACCTAGATTAGACAAATCAATTACATGCATTAGAAATAGTTAGATCAGCAATTTTTTTTGAATTTCAACAAAATTGGTTCCTCAGAACCCTACTCCGGGAAGAGGCCTTATAAGGGAGATAAGTCAAATAATGGCGACAGCACAATATAATCTGTTTGGGTTTGTTATAATATCATAATACATATTGGAGGCGAATTTAAAAAAATAATCATCAAAATTGCGATCTGTATGACACACTTATATTAGGGTGTATCAAAATTTTTCATATTTTAGTTTAAAACTTTTTTCTATTGATCGAATTTTGATGATTTGTTGAACGATAATGAAGCATGTTATAGTTTAATTCTGCCTAAATCCTTTTTTTTTTGCCTCAGATATTGATTTATAACTTTTTTCCAAGTCAGTTAACAAAATAAGACACTAATGAAAGGCGTGAGAATGTTTCCAATATTTCGCCTTTAACTTGCGCTGTATCATTTGTATCTTTTTGGTTAAACAAAAATTAAGGTTTTCGTGTATGTGGTTACAGTGTTACCGTTGGCGCGACTTTAGTGGCAAATTGCGACTTTTTCAACTGCTTGTGGCTTTTTGTGTATTTTTTCAAATTTCTTTTTTATAATTTAGATTTTCGGCATAAAACATCACGAAATTTCATTAATTTGGCTTAAAAAGGTCAAATCAATAAATATTATCTAATTTATAGATGATAAAAATTAAAATCAAGAACGATAGATTCATAGAAATTAATAAACGATACTTCTGCGAAATTATAATGGAAATCGAAATAGTGATAAATGTAAGAAAAACCTGATTGTTGGTTAATATTCGAGATTATTTCAATATTAAACGGGATAGAGTGCAAATTTAGAATTTAAAACATTTCAAAAAATTTTAATTTTTGTTGAATTGAACATATGGCGATTTTTAAAATGCAACTTTATTTTCCAAACTCCCCTTATTGTGCGATTTTTTAAAAAATCTCAACGGTAACGCTTTGAGGAAATCATTCGTCCAAAAAAAATCATTATTTATCGTCGTTTTTAATAAAAAATTATGTTCGATAGAAAAAAGTGATCTTGGATTTTTTCGGGAAACCCTTAAATAAGAGAAATTTTCTCACATCCTAAAGCAAATACATGTGAATGTATAGATAAAAGAGTTATATGTATGTATAGACTTTTTATAAAACATTCAAAATATTTTAAAAAAGAAATTACGTATTTAAACTGTTGTTGTTTTTGTTTCAAATAATATACATTGAGCCGTTTATGCTTCAGGACATGTTTGTATTGTTTGAGTGTTTGTGTTTGTGTGTGTTTGTGGGAAAAATTACACCTCCTAAGAATTTAAAAATTTTTACATTTCAAAGCATTTTTTTCTCTTTTTGCTTTAGGCAAAGTGTCACAATTTAAAGTTTAATGTTGGATTTTGGACTTAAATAAATTTTAAACCCTCTGTAAGTATGACATGATAAGTATGTGCCGAAATGTGTCTTTACAAATTTAAGAATTTTTTTAAACACTTACACACATGAATGTATGTAGGTGTGTGTTTTTTTAAATATTTGTAAATGTTTTATATTTCAGAGAATATTATACTTCTTAAACAGATGTAGTAATGGTACAAAAAACACTCAACCATGTGACAAATAAAAGGAGAAAAATTATTTTTGAGTTACACACGAGTTTGTTCAAAATGTATTTTGTTGTTTGGTCCATTTTATATTTAGATGCGAGTAAAAACCTACATTGGACTTTTTTAGTTGCAATTTATATTTTAGTTCATCAGAGTCATCGTATTACAAAACCACAAAAAGAGAAACTGCTTGTAAATGTTGATATATTTTTCTTCTTTTTTGTCTTTTAGAAATTTTCTAAACATATTTTTGTGGTATTTTTTTTAATTCAGTACATATTTTTTGGGAGGAAAGAGATATTTTAGAAATTTATTTTTTTAGATGTACAGTCCCGAACAAAACCATTGGTATAGCAAGTGCCGTTTCCTTTTTTCACAATTTTTAGCCATTTAAAAGCTCTCCACATGTGTTTGGAATTACATTCACCAGTGTAGTATATAACGCAAGAAGGCTTTTTTTCAAAAAGAATTTTTTAATTTGCCACTAAAATAATAATATCTCGATTTTGTCGAACAAAATTATTGAAACACCTTGAAAAAATACATTTTACACTATATTTATGTGCTTATTGGGCAAGTACTGAGTGTTTTGGCATTGAAGGGACTAAGTTTTTTATAACTTAATCCCCTATTTTTATTCATAAATAATATATACGTCTAGCAACTCGAGCATTACAATCAGCATTGCTCTTCAAACAGCAATGAAGTGAATATTCCGGTCAATGTCTTCATAGGATTATCTTTAATTTTTCAGACAATTTTGCGACTTTCACGGGGAGTTAAATTTTAGTTCGTCCAGTTATATTCGAACTTTGGAAAGTTGACAATCCTTATAAAACGATGCCAAGACTTTTGTTCGGCAAATTTATGACTTTTATTTTTATTAAAAAATTTGAATACAAAATTGAAATAAAATACTTGCTGTGCCAATAGTTTTGTTCGGGACTGTATGTGTATATGAATGTATTTTATGAATTTAATGTTTTTTATGTGAGTGTTTTAATATCAGCTTTATGGATTATTTATCAACAGTTGTGGCATTCAAAATAAGTCCAATTAAAAAAAAATAAAAAAAATATTATTGAGAGCTGTCAACTTATTTGCCAAATTCCTTATAAAAATGTGCTATTTATCTTCTCTCCGATGTTAAAATGCATATTTAATAAATCCTTCAATGTGAACTTAAAATTTTAAGTAAGTTATTGTACAATTTCTTTTACTTTAACTCTTTTATGTATAAATATGATTCTAAAGGCTTTAAAAGCTTCTTGTTTTTCAATTTTTTATGAATAAATATATATGTATATATATACAGTTTTTTCTATTTTAATATTGTGGTTTCTTGTATGGTCAGTAAAATGTATAAAATGAATGTCTGGGAAATTCCTGTGAAAAAAAAGAAAAATAATTTAAAATAAAATATAAAAATACTTATATAAGCTGTATCCCTAAAAAGAGAAAGAGAAACAGAAATTGTTTATAACAAGTTCATTTTATTTTTGTCACATTTCTTTTGCCAATTATGATGCTACATGCTTTATGCTACTTTAAAAGGGTGTTTCCTCTTTTAGCTGTAGAAGTATTGTGCTGTATATGACTATGAGTTTTGAAAGATAAGTATAGACGGTAATATGAGCACTCAAAATTTCTTATCTTCAACTTTTTTATTTAATTTTTAAATAGTTATATCATTTATTTGCTGCATTATAGTCATAACGGAAAATAATCTTTTCTTCAGAGCCAAATTTTTAATCTTTTATGAATGAAAACTATAAATGTAGTAAATTTTCTCATGCTCTTATATGAACATTATAATATTAACTATAACATCTGATGCACATCTGGAATAACACTTTATTTCCACCAAAGATCATTTAATTATATAAATCACATAATTAAAAAAATTTATAAAACATAAAGTATTTTCATACTCGTATATAAGAGTTATTCCATTTGAGGTCAGACTTTGTTGAATCGACTCAAGAACTAATTTTAAGTCGATTATTATACTTTAAGGTTTGCCAATCGACCCGCGTAATACCCTAATCACCTACAATGTTGTAATATATAAGGATCAAAAATTCTATGGTACTTAATTTGTTAACTACATTTTCTAAACTCTCTAAATGTTAACTGTAAAACATTTTATAAAGATTTTTTTCTAGGACTCCAATTAAATTAAAATTAATTAATCCGACGGGAAAAATTTGATACACAAGAGATACTGATAAAGACAGGGAAGGATCACGTGAAATTTATTTGAAAAGTGCATATCTCTATAAATAATACAGGTAATCTCACGACACATGTATGGTGATTTAAGTGTACATTATTGTAGACTCAAAAATTTGATAGGGCTCGGGGAATAGTACTCCACAAGGATGCAAACTTGAAATCTCTGAAACTTTAAAAGAAAATTTTCGAAATTCGGCATATAAATGAAGCAAAATATTTAAGTTTGACAAAGTTTTGGTTATGACACAGGGAGTAGTATCTCCCATTAAAAAAATCAGATTGCACATCTTTGAAACTGTTACAGGAAATTGAACGAAATTTACAGCGATAATAGCAAAATATTACAAACTACGTAATTTTGGGACAAAGCGCGGGGAATAGACTTCCACATGATAATGTATTCTAATTTGTTATACAATTATTTCTAAATTAATCGTTGTGGAGTGTGGAGATAAATATTAATTAACGTTAGTTGCATATTGTTTCAAATGAAATGATAATAAATCTGTAACGTTAGAACGGTTAGCCGATATTTCATGCTGTTATAGTAGAGGTGTAGAGGTGGATTTAATATTTTAGTTAAGACTTTGTGAAATGCATAGAGAGGGGTCCCCAGAGTGTCTAATATATTATAAACAATCCCGATTCATTATACTTGTGGCTATTTTTAAAAATTCTGCCAGATGATACCCATAAACTCTTAATTGTATCAGTCCAATTCTTATCCGATATTTTCCTAGTCTATGCCGTTGAAAGTGAACACCCTTTGTAACCTCTATATATACATTCTTAAATAAACGTTTTGCTTTTTTCTGTTTTGGTTTTCACACACACCCAATACGACATGTGTGTATGTATATTTGTATGCGTTTAAGTATTTTTAAGTATTTGAGAATCCTTTTTTCTTCTCATGTTTTTTTGTTGTTATTTTACAGCGTTCTTTTGGAAAGTATGTCATTTTTGTACTGCAGATTTTTTTCTGGTTTATTTTGTTGACAATTTGTTTTAAGGGTCACTTTGGGGAAACTTTTCCGAGTGTGTTGAACTTTCATGAATTTTAATTTGCTTTTTGAATTAAAAATAAAAATGTATGGAAAAGTTTATTTATTTGTTAATTCTCGGAAAAGAACAGAAATTCATTTGGAAAATTTTTAAGGGAAATTTAACATTTTAGTGAAGCTAATAGGAGTCTGTGGGAGTTTTATTTTTTTGGATGATGAATTTTAAAATATGATGTATTTTGGTGATCTTTAAATATTCAAAGGAAATTAAGAGTTTTACACTTAAACGGATATGCTCGATTTGTTTCAAAGAAAAAAGGAATTTTAAAAAAGGTTATAGTACATTTAAGCAGTGCCTATACTTAGGTAACTTTCACATTATAAATTTATAACAAGATTATATCACACATATACACTGTTACTAAAATGTAATACAAAGTAAAATAAAAACTAATGAAATATTCATAAATAAAGTATATGAAAGGCATATTGACAGCCTTAATAACTGCCGAAATTTTTGGTTTTAACTTCTTTCTTTTAAAAAGATTTCCTTTCGCTAGCATGATGGATCCACTGTTTTACTAATGGATCCCTAACCTTTTTGCGTTTGGTTTGAATAATAATTAACTCAATAAAACTACTAAAAATCTGGTTAACTTTCATTAAATTTTTTTGTGGTTCTAATGAAAAGGAAGGCAGATCAAGTCCGATATTTATTTAGTTCAAGAATTTATAATATTAATTATTGTAAAGGACGTTCAAAATTTTACGAGGATCTGTGCATTATATATCATTGCTCTCACACAAGACACAAATATCACTTCACACTTTCATAAATCCAACATACACGTTCATAATGTTAATGGTGTTGTAACTTGCTTCGTTGATAAGATGATAGCGAAGAACCAGCTGTCGTAGAAATTCGTTCATGTTGTCATAAAATATTGATTCATTAATATAAATTAAAACAGAAAACGATGCATCGATATACCCGTCCGAAAATGGGTAAAATTTACTTGTTTGTCAAAGTGAACTTACTTTTAAGGCTTTTTAAGATCATATTTTTAGCTTAAAACTATTTCCTACTAATCAGATTTCGAAATTTTCTTGGCATAGTGATAAAGTATAAAAGGATGAATACAACAATGAAATTTTAAGGTTGTTCCAGCTACTGGTATATAACTCTTTTTGCACTGAACAGATTTTGTTGGTTTGGTCAATATAAAAATGAGCATCTTCATTGAGCTACGATTACAATTTGAGAATTCAGTGTGCCAACAATAGACAGATTGGAAAATCGACTCACATTTTGATGTGATCTTTAGAGTACTTTTATTTTATGGGATTTTTAATTATTCTTCGTGTCATCCACGGAATGACAATGTTAATATACGTATAATAAGTTTTAAAAAATCTATGCCACAATTTAAATTCATTTAACTGTACAATAACCAGCATTCGTTACTATTTATACCACCCGTATTTCTTTCCTTTAATAATATTTGCTTATTTAATGTTTACAACTATTTGCTGCTTAATTTATTTATCCACTCAGTATCACAAATGTTTGCACTGAAAAGTTTATTAACTCAACAGACATAAATGTGCCACTAAATGTTGTTGAAACAATATTTGGACACTAAGATCAAACATAAGAATTATATTTATTTTTTAAATAATATTTATTTTACTCAGTATTTCTTTGATTAGAAATGTAATTGTAGAAATATATTTTAAACAAGTGGATTGGGTTTTCGAGGAATTTTTAATTCCCTCAACAATTTACAAAAAATGATATGTACGCAATACGTGATCTATTTAGAAAGTACTTATATATTTAAATCTATATATTTTCGTAAAGTACAAAATTATTTTTTTTTTAAGTTTTCCAAATATTTAAAAAAAGAAATTATATATATTAATTTATGTTTATTCCCAATCGAATAATAACAATATTAATTACATTAAACAGAATTCTAAGAAAATCGTGCCCATATAAAAATATCCCTACTAAACTCAATTTGACCCAACTTATATCAAATATCCTTTATAGTGTATTCCTACATACACAACCTTTTTGTATAATTGCGTATGAATTTTTCGATAAAGGATTCAAAACTAAACAATTGGATGTACAAAAACAAATAAACAATCATGATTGTACATACAAACATATGAATATTAAACGTATTCTACATACGTTGCGAATGGCGGCAATTCTGCAAAATTATTTGTTGTTTTTTTGTTAAACGAAACGAATTGTTTTGTTGTTCTCTTGAGTAAGTGAGTGTATCTGGTATGTTGTTGTTTTTGTTGTTCTACAAGCATTTTAGTTTATTGATGACAATTGGATAGAATCTTATTCAAATATACATATATGACAAACAATGTTATTGTTGTTCCATTTAGAAGGAAAGGAAGGAATAAAAAAGAACAGGAAACATGATCACGAATACATTGAAAAAATTAAAGAACTAGAAAATTTTTATTAAAAATATTTTGTATGAAAATTATAGAGATCACTTCCCTCATGTTAATATTATATAGATATTTATATATTAAAAGTCATGCAGACTGAAGGACAAATATCAAAGAATATACATAGAAATAAATGTCCGCCAAAATATCGTCCAGTAAACATCAATGATTAATTTAATTTATAAATTAATGTGGTAAAGTGATTCCAATTCTAGTTTTCTAGTTTATGAATTTTAAGTTATTATTCGACCACGAAGATTCACATAAATATCAAATAGAAATATTGTTAGAACGGCTAAAAACCGATCATACATTCATAATACCAATTAAAATATTTGTCATTTAAATTTAATATTCAATGATCCCCAAAGTGTAGACAATTTTAAATCACCATAATTATGCTTTAAAAAGATAATGACTGTTTTTCTTTTGAAAAAATACAAGTACCGAAAATACATTGACGGGTACAATGAATATACAACTCCAAATGTCAACAACTTAGAGTGTTATATTCGGTCAAAACCGTATAAGGCTTGATTGTATGTTAGCTTTGGTCATTTCTGTTAAAATCTTTTTTGAAATGTGACCTTTAATTTTGCACTGATACAGGATATGTTTCTATTAAAGTATGTTTATATTTGTGAGATAAATTAGCTTAAAACTTATTAGACTGAATATCTCACTTTGCGACCCGTATTGTGTTTATAATGCTACATCTTATTATATGTAAAAGTGAGTGTTTCTGTGAAACAAATACTACATCAGCACCCAATCGCTTATGGAGATGTAGGTTATGAAAATTGTAATAAATAGTGAATAAAATTCAACGAATTTTCAACTAAGAGGGTTCCACTTAGGATTATCATCTGTTTCGATAGATACAGAACGTACTGACTTAGATATTGGTCTAAAAAATTTTATCAACTTGACCTATTTTCTGGTTTCAAATAGTATAATATCAATTATTTAAACGTGTCTTTCTCAAAAATAGTATAATTAGTAACGTTTTTCACTACAGATAATACGTGAACATTAAATATTAATAAAAATTGAATAAACCTTTTTTTTCTACCGAGTCGAATATGAATAAAAATATTCCGACAGGTGAAATTTCAGTCTGAATATTAGCATACTAACAGCAGACGTGTAAATATTCATGAATATTGAATATTACAGATTTATTGAGATGTCTTAGCTCTACGCTCAATGTTAAAATCGGATCAGTTAAATGGAATTTACAGATTTGTATATAAAACTATCTATGATAACACCTCCAGTTTTTGATGCAGAATACTTTATATAAAAATATATTTCACTTTAAAAACTGCCACAACATTTATACTTTGTTGTTTCGTTGAGTGCGTTCTTCCTATAACTTTTTAAATCCGCATTCATAGTAATATACATACATACATACATACATACATACATACATACATACATACATACATACATACATACATATACAAAAGCAATTTCATACGTTTGTATAAATATGGATTATATTTGTATCTTGCACTCATACAAGTTGAGTACTTGTTTTTATCTTTTTCTCTTATTTTTTATTTCATAGACAGAATTGAACATTATTTACTAACAAAAGAACAATTACTATTATTGATTCAGTAAAAACAATTGCTCTTTCCTCACTAAATATTTTAGTGTGTCTGTGTGCGTAAGTGTATATGTAAGTTTCGATGAGTAATTGAATTTTTTTTTATTCTTTTCGGGGAGGATTTCTTCTATATTTAAGTGCTCAACAACGTTTGTATTCAATAATAAAGATTTATTTTTGTTCTTTTTCCAATAACATTCGATATTCTAAAAATAAGGACTTTATATTTGTTAATGACAACAATTGATATTAACACCATTTTATTGGTATGTTTGAGGTTTAATAATGGGGTGTGAGTGTATGTGCAGTATATGTGAAAATCTTTATGTCATGCTGCTATATAAGGGATAATAATAGTTATTAATTTGTCATCGTAAACCTTTTTATAAATATTGATTTAGGTTTAATTTTACTTAAGGAGTGTGATCGAAAAATTCTAAAATTTTATTGTTTGATTGCAATTATTTTTACAATTAACAAAAAAATGTATATCATAGTTTTAATCATTAATGATGAAATTTTGTACTTTTCTCGTTAACGCTTTTAAGTGCTTTCGGGCTCAATACTGGAAAATGAAGTCCATCTCCTTTTAAAATCAGCCACACTTTTGGACATATTTTCAAAACCCCTTTAAGAACCCACTGACCTTAGCTGCAGACAACTTGAAGAATTTGCCTCTCTTTATACAAATCACACAAATATTATTCTTGTTCCATTCAAAGAAGGACACATTATGAATAATTATGAAAGCAAGCAGCATTTACCGTAAACATTCCTGCATATTGTTTGGCACAAAAAAGCTTTTTGGGAAATTTTGACTGCTTTTGGGTCCAAAACTTTTCTTTGCATTTCCGAGATAATCACCAACATAAAATTTTTGACAAGATAGTCGCGAGAATCTGCCTGAAACTTAATTTCAACTTCTGTGTTCTGTTTTGTTGGTCCGAACAATGAACTAACTGGGCTGCTTTCCAAACAGATGTATTGAGGGCTCTTTCTAAAATGATTTTTATTTTGTGGCTTTAGAAAAATCATATCTGCCATAATACCTTTTACCGGAAATAGATGTGTTAAAATATTTAATATGTGTTGAAAATATTTAATAATTTTACTACGAACTTTTTCCTTGTCACTCATTTTTATCAGATAAATAATATTTTCATCCCCTTGGACTTTAACATAATAGTTGACATATTTTACAAAAGTAACTTTATCAAAAAACTTTATCAATAAAAAACATATGTAAAGAATTTTTCAATCTCACTCCTTTTTTGGTATATAAAACTAACTTTTTTATACCTTCCACCACCAGAATTGTTAACTTTGTCATTCCTTGCGTAACGCTATGAAGAAAACGTTTCACACCAAAAAATGTATATATATTCTTACATCAAATCGAAATCTGAGTAAATTATCTTTGTCTGTCTGTCTGTTGTTGGTACGTCCACCAATCTGACAGATAATCAATCAATAAAATTTGGCCTGAATATTTTCTACAGTCCTAAAAAAATTTTTGAATTTAAAACCAGCAAAATATATTCAATATATTAAAAGATATAGACCGATACCTGAGGCTACCCCTAAGTTCAAGTAAAAAACTTACGTAAAATTGTAAATCGGCCAAAAATCGGTTCAGAAGAAGAAAACTACAGCTAAAAATATAACTAACTTCATGATTCAATAAGCTTTCCTGTGTTGTATATTTTATAAAGTGGTGAAGGATATTAAAGATTCGACATAGCCGAATATAGCATACTTACTTGTTTTCATATTTAGATCCTGAAAAACATTTTTTGTAACATAAATTCACTCCTTAAATCATGATTACCAAAGATATGTATTTTTTGGCAATTTTAAAAAGTAATAGTCTTACTTTTTTCAGTTCATTTAATAAAAGTTATAATTCTAAAATCTTACTTTATTTTAATTACTTAAGAAAATATCTCTAAAGATTATATTATTTTATTATTATTCATATATTTTTTTGTGCCAAAACAAAAACTTTAGAGACAAGTTTTTTTAATATAATAAAAGAGAAAAATCTTTACTAAATACCACTTAAATATTAAAGTGTCCTTATTCTAAGCATTTAAGTATATATGTGTGTACAGATGCATATGTACAACTATTATATAATTTTTAAGTCTATGTATGTGTGTTTGTAAATATAAGATTTTTTTGTTGTAAAACTCGTCAATGGAATTGTGTATTTAAACTAATGAAGCAGAGAGTATTTAACACTATGACAATAATGATGATGATGATTTAACTCATTCCAACTTTTGCCAACTATTGTTTGCTTAAATAGATTCTCAACAACAACTACAACAAAAAGAATGCTCAATTATATAGATTTTTTATTTTTTGTGTAAAAAGTACTTAACATACTCAACAATTAAGTAAATATTACTATTGTGTGAGAGAGAGAAAGAGAGAGAGGCATAGAATAATGTTGCATACGAGGGTTTATTAAAAAAGGAAGTTATATAGTTTTAATTAAAGTGTAAAAAATAATGTGTTATTAAAATATCTGGTACTCCCGATACAAAAATTTGACTTCAATAGCGAACGTGGAGAAGTAAGTGAATTTTGGTTTAAAATGAAATAAGTTCAATTTGAACGAACTGATTTCAAATTTGTGACTTAAAGTTGATTATTCTGATCATTTTTATATTCTCCACCACTATAAGTGCTAAAGAGGATGAATAAATTTGCCATTCTATTTTCAACGCCAAAACGTTCACAGAGTCAGTGAAATTTGGCTGGATTTTGTATTATTTGGCTGAAGAGTTTACTATTTGGGTTCAGATCATTCAGTATTTCTATTTATTAACATTTTAAATGCAGATTTGAAAATATGCTAAAATTAAGATCGTAGGTTCGCATTAGGTTCTAAGGTTGCAAATTTTAAGGCAAATGTATCTAATCATTAGATCTGAAAAAAGAACTAATGAATAAAATCAAAGCTCCTGAAATCTAGTATTACTAAGGGGAGGGGTATAGTTATCTACAATTAATTAAAAGAATTCTGACCTTAAAAGCTTTCTTTTAGCATTTACAAGCATTATCTGTAATAATAGTAAAAATACCATGTGATTGCGAAAATTCAACATGTTCAAATCGTACAAATATTTTGGGAAAATCTTTAATTTGTATTCGATTTATATCCTTGATAGGTAGAGTTCTCATCTCTAAATGGAGCTTTATAAGAATTGATTGATCTGGCTCAACTAATGCTTAATAAGTACTTGAACCTTCTAAATAATTAATTTGAACATAAAGATAAACTTCTGTAAAATTAAAAATCCACGTTTTTATGAGTTATTTATTAGTATTATCCTCCTAATTTTTAGCCAGGGTAATCGAAAACAAATTATACCTGATTGAAAGAATTCACCTCAATTTTAGCAAATAAAAATATCAGTGCATGTTCCCTACCTTCACTCATAAAATATTCCTAACAATATTTTTCGATTCGCTCATAATTCCACATCTCACGATCATCACTTTAGTAAGTTTTTAATAATATTTATATTTTGTATAAATTAATTTTCTATTTTTTCCTAACTTCCCTCGTTAGTTTTAGTTTTTGCCTTAAAATAATTTGCAAATAATTGGAATGAGTAGAATCGAATCACATATGGCTGAAAAAAGGAGGTTTTTATTTAATACTTTAAAGATTTTATAAGTATGCAATTGGGATTTAATTTGATAGGTTTTTGTAATCCTCGCAACATATGCAAAATCACTCATACAAAACCCTTATCTACACACATACATACCCACATTTATAATACAACTGGGTATATAAATGTATATGAATTTAAATCAATACGCTTTTCTATGCTTTCACTTGATTAGGATTTTCATTTTTCCCTAACTCATTCATTCTCTCCCCCATTCCATTCGTTTACTATTGTAGTTGTTATTCTTTTCGCTTAGTTTTTATTTAATACCTTTTATTTTTATTTATTTTTTTTTAAATCCTCTTCATTCACAGTGATTGATAAAGTATGAAATATACTTGTGTTTTCCATTCATTTATGTCATTCTTCCTTCCTGTTGGAGTTATAGTCAGTGTGACTAACAATTGGGCTATTTTGAATTTTTCTCTCTCTCTCTCTCTCTGTCATGTATTAGAGTCTTTCGAATGTTTTAAATTATTAAAATAGTCATCATTGTTGACAGTCATTACTAGAGATTTATTCATGTTTTTGTAGTTGTTGCTTTTAAAGTTTTCTGTGTAGTTTTCAATGATGGTTGGGTTTTCATATGACATTGTTAACGTTGATGACGCTAAAAATTGTGACGATGACAATATGATGGCATTGATAGAGTGCGTTCTTCATTTGTGTTGTTTTTGTTTTTGCGTATTTATTTAATAGTTTTCATTTTTAATTTGTTTGATTGTCTATTTAATATTGACAAAAGTAAATATAGTTATTTTGTGTATGTTATGTATTTAATTTCAACCCTCCTGCTTCATCCCCCCATGTGTATTGATTTAACTACAAAATCGTTTTATTTATAATCCTAAATACTCTAGAGTATTCAATTTATTTGTTTTGTTTTTTTTAGTTGTTGTTTTTTACGCTCATCTAAAAGATTAGACACACTTAAGAAATTATCGGAAATTTTTTCCCTGCACAATGTTGTTGTTTAAAAATATTTTTACTTACTTTTTTTGCTGAAGTCTAGATGGATTAATTCTATGGACATTAGGCAAACATATGGCTTAATTAATCAATAGTTATTTGTCGGATAAATAAATCAAATCAGTCATACTTATGTTTAAGGGTTTTGAACTTTTAATAAAAAGTAATAATGATTTTGTTGTATGTATATTTTTGTAATTACTTCGAAGTTGTAAATTTGATAATGGTCTTGCAATACCTAAGAATAAACTATGAACTAAAATTAAGAACTAAGACTCAACTATGCCCAGATTTATTCCAACATCAGATAATTTATAACTGTAAGATATACAAATTTGGAAATAAAAGCATAAACATGGATACATGCGCAATGCTATAGACTTCTCCTAATAAAATTGTGTTACTTTTTTAGCTAAGATCGATCATAAATTTCCCAGATATATTTATCTTTTGTGTACCCAAAGCAATAATAAATAATTCCTTTTGGTATTTATTATCTAAAATTCTGTATACTATCTATATGCATCATCTCAAAATCTGACTTAATATAGCTATGCCCGTCTGGCTGTGTGTCTATCTATATACCAGGATGGCTGTTGTTGGGACATCCGCATCCAAAACTCTTTCAAAATTAGTCTGATTATTTTTCTGAGGAACTTTTTGGGACAACCAAAGGTCGTTAGAGTATTTTAAGTTTGTGCTTCAGAATATAACTCATCGAAAAAGCGGTTTCTAATTGTCGGTATATAGTTTTTTTTTAAGGACTGTAATCAACTTTTTTCAAATTTCAATGACCTATGATCATTAATATATACGTGAGAGAGCCTAAAACAGACTGACGGATGGGCGGAATTTTAGATGTGATGCAAGGATACACGTACTTTATGGGGTCCTGGATGATTTCTTCTTGGTGTTACACACGGAACGACATATTTAATATAACCTCTTAATCACTTGTTAAGGTGGTGGAGGGCGTAAAACGCATCACTTTACTCTAATCCTGACTAATCATTTTAAAAGGGAACAGGGAAGAAAACTTTTATTGTTTCTATAGTCTCTTCAAGGAACACTTGTGCTTACTTACTACACAATGGAATACTTGTGCTCACTTACACCTTGTGGCAATCAATTAGTTGGATGTATTTTACTTTATAGTCATAGAGAACAGTTGCTTGCACACACACATAAATTAAATTTTTAATTTGCCAATTTTTACAATAAAATTCGTTACGTTTAAAATTTCGAACGTATTTTGATGTGTAATCTTAATATATAATTAAGAGGAACTGTAGGGAAAGTTGGGTGTTGATGATTCAACAACACGAAATTGTTTCAGAATTTGTTTTTTTTGCAAATACTACTGTTAATTGTCACTAATTTGAGTCCAAGTTTTTCAAATAGTTAACTGGTAAAAAACAATTCTTTTAAATTCTAATTAGAATGATAAATTAACAGAACATTTTATTTGGAACCATAATTATCTAAACATAAGTTTTAAACTTTTGAAAAACTATAAATTTTTTGGTGACTTATAGAGTAAATTTTCGAAATACCTGATTATTTTAAAAATTTCGAAAGGAAATCTGATCCGATATCCGATTAGTTTCTATTTCTGTTCTTGATAGTAATGTGTTGAACTCTTGTATGTATTTCTCTACTTCAATAATTAAATATTTTAATAATAATTCTATTTTTCTTTCATTTAAAGATCACTAAATATATCTCGTTTATATTTAAAATTATACTCTTTAATTCAAACATAAAGATAAATTGTGAAAAAATCATATTTTCTCATATTTTATTTTCAAAAGTGAGTTTTATTTCATAATGAAAATATAATGAATGAATAGAGTGAAGGAGAAAAATATGGATAAAAAACTTGTATATTTTGCGTGAAAATACTGTTAATATTGTATGTTTAATTTCATGTTATAGTTTTTTTTCTTTTATAGCAACACTATTTTTTCTTTCTTTTTCCTGGGTGCAAATTGTGCTGGCTTAAGTTTATTATAAAATATGAATAATGTGATTTAGCTAAGAGTAAAGTAGCATAATAAAAAAAGGAGAGAGAGAGATAAACTTATAATTGCGTTATTAAAAAGGACATATAAAAAATCGTGATGGTGTAGAAGAAAGTTATGGAAAAACTCTAATAAAAACTCATTTCAACAAAAGTAGTTAGTTTAAGATAACAAGAGGGAGGTGTTAGAGAGAAAAGAGTTCTTTAAGTAAAACTGTTGCTTACTATTCTCCATCTCTCTCTTTCTTTATAAATCGGTCTGTTGTAAATATTTATTATTGTTGCACTTGCTATAAAATATCTAGTGCTGTAAATACACAAATACTATTGCATTAAATAGTTTTGTCTGGTTCTTGATTTTGTTGTTTTAAGTTTTAGTAATTTATTTAGTTTGTGGGATTTTTCATAATTGTTTATTATGAAAATTTTATCTTTATTTTATTTGTATACCCTGCACCATAGCAAGCAATGAGGAGGGTATATTAACTTTACCATTGCATGTGTAAGGCCTATGAAGGAATTATCTGAGACCCCCTAATGTATATATTCTTACATCAAATAAAAATCTGAGTCGATTTAGCTATGTTTGTCTGTCTTTCTGTTGTTGGAATGCTCAAATCCACAAAAATTGACAGAGCTCAATGAAATTTTATGAGTCATGTTCCTGTGTTATATTTAAGAAAAACTTTTATATATTATTTACGTTTTTAAGTGTATGTGTGACTGAGTATGTATGAAATATATTTACGCATTTGTGGTGGAGGGTATTGAAGATTCGGCATAGCCCATATGGTAATCTTAATTGTTATTTTTTTGGATTCTGTAGTTATAGAAATAAATTTTGATGCTTATTTATGCATATTTATAAACCAAACTGGCTATACACCAACTCATACACACATACATAGATATTTATTGTGGTGTTGGTAAACTGCTGAAACTTAAAGCCATTTATATCTCCCAGTAAAGTAAAAAAGGCGTTAATTGAGGACAAAATATTTTCACAATATTTATTTGCAAATTTCTCCATAACTTTAAACTACAAATGTATTTTGTAAATTTTGTAATTTTAATTTTTTTTCTTTAAAACATATTTTTCAGATAATAACGTTTGTGGCAATAATGGTTTTATACTAGAAGAAGACTCAAATAAGTTACTTGTTTAATTAAGCAAATATTTTGAAAGAAAAAAGGATTCTTTGTGGTCTTAGAAATAGTTTGAAGAAAATAAATTTTTTGAAATACTTTATATGCAAATTATATTAAATAATTAAGTTTAATTAAATCAAGTAGATAAAATTTTTCAAATTCCAATTAATGGATAATTTTAGGATTTGTAAAATTGTTTAGGATATTTGGGGAAAATCAATGATAATAGTAACAACAACATCAACAGAACATATGGTTTCGATTAATAAAAATTTAGATTTTAATGAAATATATTAGATATAATTTAGAGATTAGTTCAGGCCCTGAAAAGAGCCTAAAGTTCAATGAAAATTGATTTCAAAGAAGGTTAATTACAGATTTTAAGTTATGTCAAATATTTTTATATGTTGAAATTAATGAAAGAAATGTAATGAAATGAAAGAAAACACTGATATTAAAATAAGATTTATAATTAATGCAACTACAAAAAAATTTATCGGAACCGAAAAACCCAGCAAGTATTGATTCATTGTTACCCTGGGTTCCAACTGTTTGCGACATTTTAGGTACTTTTTTTAATTATTACTTTTTTGCCTTTTTGAGCTCTCACTTTTGAAATGCAAAATAATTTTCATGGTATCAAAATTTGGGAACTTAAATTTGGGTATATTAAAGAAAAATTTAGGGTTCTAAAGCAGTAAAAAATTTTTAAAAAGGTTTTTGATATTACCATCAATATGTAGTTGCGGCAAAAGAAGCCAATAGTTTGTTACAAAGGCATTCATAAGACTTCACTTATTTTTGGTCTAACTTGGCAACCTGTCAGTAGCATTTGAGTGGTACAAAAATAGAAATGAACTATTTGTGTCAAGATATTAAATCATCCAAAGTGCCTGGAGCTAAAGTCTGTGCAGAGTTAAATCTTCATCTCTACCAATAGTAAAAAAGTTTTGAATTAAGTATTTTGATGGTCCAAAACTCTTATTGATGATGGTGTTCTAAAAAGTGATAAGGTATAGGATGTTATACACTTTTACAATATTTTCAATCGCTGTTAGCTTTCGTACCATATAATGGTGATGGGTAAAATCACTTCCTATTTATTAAAAAGAAAACAATCAACTTCTTGCAAATATTTATAAAGAATCAAGTTTATTTTATTTTCATTCGTTCCAGGAAATACTTCAATAGAAAAAAATATTAAAAGGGAAGAAAAAAGTAAGGAGTTACACAAACATTATAAAAAAGCAATACACTTGAGATGAGTAAACAAAAAATAAAGAGGCAGATTTTCTCTTTTGTTAATATTGGCGAAGGTTAAACATACTCCAGCTCCAAATGTTCAAAACGATTATCAATAAAAAAACAACCGTAAGTAGTTTCTAAATTCCCCAGTTCTCGTATTATACCACAAACTCTTACAAGTCAAGTGGAAAAATGAAGAAAGAAAAAAATAAAAAACGCAAAACTCAATGAGTTTTAAAGTGTCTAACGCCGACATTTCAAGCCGTTTATACTCGTATATGGAGTGTAAATGTTTATTTCTAAACCACTTATAAGATATTCCCTCAAACCACTGTTTTGTTAAGGCACAAACTGTAATAGTATCACTAACTGCCAGAGTAAAAAGTATCAATGATGTTGGAGGTTTTGTGGCAACTTCATTGGCATAAACAAAGAAAAAAACAGTCTATATAAATGCAACTTTTATACGGGAATTTTGCTTTTTTGTTTGACTCTGATAACTTTTTGTTGAACTTAAACAAAATACAAAAAAAAATTGTTTCAATATTGTTCAAACTACAAACTTTTGGCAACCAAATAATACACATATACGCATATAAACACACAAACACACATAAGTGCAAATGGAGTAAAGGATAACAGTAAAATCAACATCAACACTATCAATTGAAGTGGAAAGCTGAAGGGGGGGGGGGTTGTGTTAGTGTGGAAGAGTGGGAGAAACGAAACAACAATACTTTAGTAAATTCGGTTGGGCACATTGAACATGACAAAGTTCTGTGGTTTATATACAAAATTGTTTGTTGATGTGTGGTGAGTGGGTGAAAAATTGGTTAAAGTCACTGTCAGTGATGGCAAAATGGTACAGTTTGAAAAATATTTGTTTTTTTTTCATTGATTTTCTTATTTTTTATTTTCCTTTCAAAAAGTAATGGTACTTAATATTCTGTTATCAAAACAAGAAAATTGGAATGGGATTGTTGTCTTTAACAAATTTTAAAAGTAAAAGTATAATTTGTACACATTCCTTCTGTATAACTTTTGGATGACGATATGAGGTTCACATATTTATTGGGTCTGACAAAAGGCATTACCAAGCGATTACTAATACTTATTATTATTTCGGATAATTATTAAAAAACTGACTCAAGGTCATACAAAATTTTTAAAGCTGAAAATTAAAAAATAATTCGTAAAACATAAGAAATAAAAATTTGAAGGTCTCATCGAGCGACACGCGTTAAAAAAATTCAATGTTCGAGGTAGTCTATTTTGCACTCCATATATATAACTCCGTCTTTTATGATAAATTTCGAGAAAATTTATTCAGCTGATTAACATTTATAGATATATTTCCAAAATATGTATGTAATAATACATAACATTTTTGGGATTTACCCACTTTAAAGGTATTTATTGGAGATAATGTCATTTGTTGTTGGAGATTTATTTTTGTGAAATTTTATTTAAATCTTATGAGTTCTATTACCTTGAATGCCCATTCGGAAGGACATTTCAATTTTAGTGGATTCGTCGTTGGTCACAAAATTAATACGTACCAAATATCATCTTAATATCTATAAAATTTTAATCTCGAGCAGATGTGCGTACCCACACTACCATACATTTGCCTTTTATGAGTAAGCGGCAAAGTTAATTGAATGAATGCTCGATCTGCTTAGATCGTTAAGAGAGCAGTATTATTTTTATCACCATTGCTCTGGACTGTTCACTCGTTTACATTGTTCAAGGGTCAGAGGGACATCATTAAATGGACTCAGAAAGTGATTCCGAATCGGTCGGTATACTTGAAAGCGACGGTAACATAATTATACATGCGCCACAAACATCCGCCCAAAAACTAATTCCTAAAACTGTATAAAGTTTTTAAAACTCTAATGTGTGGTTAAAAGGAAAAAGTATCATTTTACAAACACTTAATTCACAAAAATGTAATTTTTATTATGTTTCATATTTTTCAGATATTTTTTAATCATTTTGATAATAAAATGTAGATTTTCTGAAAATTCTGCTTTATATCTTTAGTTTAATTATTACAGTTGAAATATTTTGCATTCTCCAAAGTGCATATACAAAAATTTAAAGGACCACTTTTTTACCGAATTTAAATCTCTTTTTATTACTTTAATTTTATATACCTGGTTTTCAATCACCCCTTTAATTTCCAAATTTTTTCTGATATGTGAAATTTTTCCTACCAAAACATTTTTTCTTCCCTTTCCAAAAAAAATGCCACATCTGTTTCTCAACTATTTTTATTTTTAATAAATTCAAAGTAAAATTTCTAGACAACTAAAAGAAAATGCTAAAAGAAAAGCCTGAACTTTTTCCTACACATTTGTAAAGTCAATGTGAAGTGTTTTCTTTGAAAGTTTAAGGTTTATAATGATGCTGATTTATTTACATTACGTCAGGTGTTTGCCAGTGATAAGCTCTTTGAGTACAGTGTCTATCTTTTCTTTTACTTTTTATTTCTGTTACTTTTAGTTTTTCTTTTCTCCAAAAGAATGTAAATCTCTTAACTGTTTGGAGACCAAAAAAAGTTATCGACAGTTAGTGAAATTTATTGCAAAGTAAATGGTATATCGAAAAAAAAAACAAAAACTAAGAAGTTACTTCTTTAATAAAATAGGAAAAAGTCAGGTGTATTGATATTTGTTAAAGGAAGAATGTATAAGAATACCCACAAATACTTGTAGGTAAAAATGTTATGTTTTTTACGTACCCACTCACACATGCACTCTCCAACGTATTTAATATAAAGACACAGAAAAAAGGAAATTCAACGCAGTTGAATGTAGTTGATTTTAGACAATGTTAATTTCTTATTCAGTTAAAATTAAGCGTTTTAAAAAATTTTTTAAATTTAGGGATGAAATAGTATTGTGCATGTTAGAATATCTGGATAATAATTTATAACATTTTTTATCTATAAATGTAAATAAAAATTCAAGAAAAAAATCAACATTGTTTCACAGAAAATGCAGTTTTTTCTTCTTTGAAATTTTACTACTAAAAAGTTTTTTTAAAAAATTATTGTTGCATAATTTTATAAATTAATACCGAAAACTTCTTACATGTGTAACATCAATTTACCCTAAACTTAAAAACGTTTAATTTTAACTGAATAAAAATATTTCAGTTAAATCAACTACGTTTTCAACAATGATCCAAGTTTTAAAATTTTTTCTGTGTTTAAACGTTTTATTTACCACAACACAGAAAGTTAAATTAGAAATATTTTGACTATAACTTTTTTCTGATGAACCGATTTTGATAACCTTTTGAAATAAAAATGAAATGTGTCAATTTTTATATTAAAACAAAATCGTATTCTTATTCAGAGTTTTACGAAAAATTTTCGTTATAACTAAGAAGTTGCCTCAGATATCGGTCTATTACATTTGATATACTGAACCGATCTTAATGATTTTAAAAAGGAAGCTTTTGAGGACTATAGTAAATAATCAGGCCAAATTTTATGAAACTTTGCCAATTATTGTGGATGTGAGCGTGCCAGCAGCAGACAGACGGAAGGACAGAGAGACAAACGGAAGGGCAGACAGACTGACATAGCTAAATCAAATTAGATCTTGAATTTATGCAGGAATATATTTACATTAAGGGGTCTAAAATTATTCGTTCTTAGCATTACTCGCGGAATAACAAAGTGACAAAAATGATTACAATAAAAATAATATGTTACCAAGCTTATGACAAAAAAAGTACCAAACACTTAAAATAAGTGAAAGAGCATAGAACGGTAAATGTTCAGTTAATATTAACTTATAATTAAAGTTCTTAAATTTGAAAACATCAACTACATTTAATCCGTTCCTCCACCACTTGATTAAAAAATTAGTTTAAATTATTCGGCGACCTTTAATGTATTTTAACTTTAATATATATAAAGGATATACATATATAAATTATTTTGTTTCATCTATAAAATATAATAAATTATTATTTTTTTTTGGAATCTCTACAAAATGTAACTCTATTTTTATTATATATTCTAGATCTTTACAATATTTCTGTATGATATGCAATTTTCAAGCAGCAAAAATATTTTCACATAATTCATATTGGTTTTTATCACAGTTTCCTCTTTCCTTGATAAAGTGTACTTCCTTTAAATGTCAATAGAAATATTCATCTGCTGCATTTTGCTATTTGTTTTTTCATGAACTTTCATCATATGTATTTCAAGATCATTAGGGAGGTAATATTAAAAAAAATAATAATAAAATTATTTAAATACAACATTAAATTAAAAATTTTAACAAAAATGTTTGTTTTTTTTTTTTCAATTTGAAAAATTTATTATAAATTTATTTTATAGCTTTTCATTCTTCTGACTATTTTCAGTAGTCATCCTTAATACGTTTCATCTATATTAATGCATATAGTTTAAGTTAAGGACTTGTTTTTTGCTCTCTCATTTATTGGAAAATTCGATTTCCTTTTTGATTGAACGTGATGTGGTTTAATATGTATGTGTACGTATACGAATATGAATAAATAAATGTCGCTTGTATGAGTTAAACAAAACTGTATGAACAAAAAATATGTTAAATTCCCAATTGAATCAATGAATTTGAAATTGTGCGTATTTGTTAAAATTTTTTTTAAATAAAAAATATCAAACATTTAGATTTTTTACCTGACGGACAACAATTAAATACGACAACTTGTTTCTTAAAGTGTGATCTTGAACTGAAACTTTACCTGAAATAGAACAGAACTAGATCACAACTATGAATGATCTTGAACTGAACTAGAACATAAACTAGAATATGGACTAGAATTCGAACTAGAATCTTAATGAGTATTCAAACTAGAACTGAACTGGAATTTAAACTAAAAGCTGAACTAGAATCTTAATTAGAATCTGAAAAATAAAATGAACTAGAATCTGAGGTAGAACCTTTACTAGATTTTTAACCAGAATTTGATCGAGAATCTGAACTAAAACTGAACCAGAACTGAACTAGAATCTGAACTTAAAGCTGACTAAATTCTGAATTAAAATCTGATCTACAATATAAACTGGAATCTAAACTATAACCTGAACTAGAACATGAACATGTTGTGGAAAATAATCTAAACTAGAATTTGAAATTGAATTTGAATTATAGTCCGAACTACGCAAAACGCAAAAGCTGAGTTAGACTGTTCATCAATGCGGGGGCTGCATGAATCTTAAGGCTCTTGAGTAAAAAAACTCAGAGAACACACTCTTTACTGTATATAGTCAAGCATAAATGTGACTTTTGTACAGAAGACTTAGTACGGAAACCTTGAACGAGGGCAAAGTTAGGTTGAAAGAAGCACTACAGCTATGTGTAGCTCCCTGACATATTTTGGAGGATAAAAAGGTAGATTTATAGCAAGGCGTTGTCAGTGCACTTGGTCAATAAAACAAAAAAGTGGGAACTGTATAAATGTTCCCACACTAATCACTGAGAACACTGAGAACTTGGGTTAAGGTTATCTTCCTTCAATATACTTATCATTCCTTTAAAATAATTAAAATGTTTCTTATCTCTATTCCAGTATATGGAAGTATTAAATCTTTGAAATTAAAATATTCCATTATAACTGGTTTAAATTCTTTAATTCCTTAAAGCAACCGTTACCCTTAAGGTCTGTTAATGTTAATTATGACAAATAAATTAGCAATATTTTACTATTTCCACAAGTCATTAAAATATAGTGACATGACTTAAAAAAAAGTTTAGCATATTTCAAGCACAATTTATAACCATTGAATTGCTTTTCTCTAACACACTCACACATACACACGCAATATAAATTTGAAAGAAAATCTAAATGTATATGTATATTTGTGACTAATAAACTAATAAGTGGCAAATGTAGACACATAAATAAAAATATCAAAAAAAAAAAAAAAAAAAAGAAGGGAAATAAATACATAAAGAAAGTATGAGTATAAACAGTAGAAAATTCTTGTTAAATTCTTTTTATATGAATTGAATATGAGTTTGCGTATACCAGTATATGTGTACTTCTATAGCTTTAAGTGTAAGTGTATGTGTGTAAGAAGGTAATTAACAACATGAAAAGTAACTTTCTATATTATATATGGTTGGTTAGAGTTTCGTGTTTTTAAGCAGTTTATTGTATCTTCCATTCAATTTAACTGCTGCTAATAGAATTTTATATTCATAACGATAACAGCAACAACAACAGCAGCAGAAATGTTGGGTTATAAAACAGTTAAAAAATTATATAAAAGAAACGTATACGTATAAAGATACTCATACAATGATATATATGTGTGTATATATTTATAAACAAGCATAAATATACATATTAAAGTTTAATAATTCTTTTATAAGGATTTTTTCTACTCACACTTTTTCCTACAGAAAATATGTAAAAAATATATATTCAAAGAAATAAATATATACATGTACAAATTATGGAAAATATTTTCATTTATATAGATATAACTTGCATGTATCTGTTGTATAAGGACAATGTAATATAAATTGGATTAATAATGTTTATTTCCATGTTAAGTGTACAAACCGCTTTTTAATGAAAATAAAAGTTTATTGTGAAATATGGTGACAAATAAGTGATTCTTTTATACAGCTTAAACGTTATTTGTAGAAAAGATTTATTATATTTATTTTAATAGATTGAAGAAAACAATAAAGTAAAATTAGTCGAATATTGGTTGAAGACTTCTGATTGCCACAACAATTTGTAAGTATCACTAAAATAGGCTGACGTAAACATAGAAAACATTAAAAGATTCTACGTTCAAAAGGCTTTGAATATAATCAAATCTAAGGCAATTAAATTTTCCTTGAATAAAAACTAAAAGATGTTAAATAATTTAAATAACCCCGAGATAAAGTTCTTTTTTAGAGCGACCAGAGTGACATGTATATTATAATCAGCTGTGGAAAGTAAACCAAAGATATTAGAGAGTAATCAATGAAAATCATAATAAAAGAACATCAAATTCTCAGCCACAGTCTTTCTCGATCAATCATATATTGCAAAACTGATACAAATTATTAGATAAACAGTAAAAGCTCGTCCGACTAATAACACCGATTTTGGTCCTAAAAATTATTATTTGTTTCATTTAGTAAATTTTGTTCCACTTTAGAACAGGGTATAAAAATAATTTGCTTGAATAGTCATTTACCTCAAAACTGGAGTAATTCTTTCGAAACGGTATAGATTTGTGGGACATAATGTATATTTTGAAATAAATTCGTACCTTTCATCGGATAGATATTTTTGTATGTATATAATGAACACAATTACAACAGTAGAACGTGATATCATAAATATTAGAAGCTTTGCCAAAGGGTTCCATTGACGGATTATATTGGTGCAATGTAGTGTATCTCGGGGTTAATATTTTGAAATACGTGCGAAATTTTTAAACTAATAAACATCTTATGGCCCTTGACAAGATATATCATGCTCTCAGGTGTTATTTATCTATTAGAGTTATTTGTATTTGAATTTTGCAACATTCAAAATTCTTACTCGAGATGAGTATGTTTATAAGTATCCATACACACTGTATCGTATATCAAAATTGACGTCAATATATCTAAACATAATAAACAATTTTTTTAATTCTCAAAACTTTAATTCATATGAAGTTATTGGAGCAAGTAAGAATGTTATATTAAGTTTTGCAGAATATGTAATATCCTACACCTCATGAAGTAACAAAAACTTTAAAATAAACACATACAATCTGCGTATATAATTTTTTTACTTATCCAATTTTTAACTCTTGAAATTTTTCAAAAAATATCTGCATTAGTTTCGGTGTTATCTCAGATATTGATATGTAACATCTTTGTTACTAAACCAAGTTTTCATATAACAAACTGGTAGGACAATAAGGAACAATTAGGCAACACTTCACTCATTTCAATTTCAATTCAGATTATTAATGTGATAATGAGAGTGTTTCCAACAGACGGATGGACATGGCTAAAACGATTCCTATTTTCATATGATGCAAAAATATATATTTTATCGGGTCTGGAAGGAAGAAGGAGTCAACTATTTTTTCTTATCATTACACAGGGAATGATAAATATATTACATACTCCATCACCCTTGTGGTGGTGGAGAGTATAAAAACAAATCTGACCCGATATGAAAACACAGAAAATTTAGTTGTTATATGCATCATGGAAAATAAAAAGTTTCTGATAACCTGCTATTAAAATAATGGTTTATAATGGCTTTCAATTAAAAAAATGATAACAGATATAATATATTTGGATACAAAATAAAATAACAATTAAATTTTAAATTTAAATACAAATTGTACTTTAAAAATCTACAGAAATATTTGCAACTTCCCAAAGCATTCCACTCTCTGGGAATAAGAAAGCTTTGAATGAAAGTGAAAACTTTCTAATACAATGAATAATACCCAACTAAGAAAATCATTATAATACATAAACCAGAAAGACGTTGAGGCAAAGTAGAAAAAAGGAAAAAAATATAATATCAAAGGAAAGGAAATAAAGCATAAATAAACGGAAGCTTGTGTTGTAAATACAATTACAACATGTCAACACAAGCCCTTATGAGCGCACAGACATAGTCAAAAACACACACATACTCTTATTTTCTATACATGAAATGTCTCTGTTTTTGTTTTTCATTAAGAATTTTTTTGTTCAAAGGAAAAAAATAAGAATATTTCTTAAACCCCATCTTATCATTTTATGTCTTCTTTATTTGTAATTTCTACAAAGTTTTTATAAAAGAGAAAAAATACTCATACATAAACATATTTTTGTTTCATTTTATTTATTTTTTGCTAAGTTTTCTAAGAATTTTTTATGTTTTCTTTTTCTATTAAAACCCCCTCTACTCAAATTGTTGCATGAGCGAGAAAGGAATTCATATATTAACACAAATATCACTATAGAATTGGTGTGCATGTGTGTGAAATGTAGTAGTAAACAGGAGAGTGGAGCGTAACGGTTTTTGTTTTTTATATTATTTTACAGCAATAAACGTGACTTGAAGTATTTACGTGCAACGTATATCATAATTCGTTTAAGGAAATCTTTTTTCTACGTTTTTGTTCGTTTAGAATTAAAGAAATATGTGAGGACTTGAACTCATACACTATAATATGGGTAATTCCATTTAATGTTTAACTCTTATTACCTTTTTTATAAAAAATGAAACTTTGTAGTAGAAACTTTACTAAAAAAACTATTTACAGAAAAATTGGAAAATGGCTTTTCAAAATTGAAATTCACCTTAAAGTATCGAAATTTAAAATTAATGTCAATTATAATAGAATCACAAAAAAATATCGTAGCAAATTTTGCGTTTATTTTAAATTTTATTTTAAATGAACAAGAATTTAAAAAGTTTTGTTTAAAAAGACATCTTTAACGTTATTTTAGCCTTGAGTGTATTTCTCACAATTTAGATATATTGAGGAAATCCTTGTCTACTATTTGATACCCATAGTGAGATATTTTTATTGCTTTCTAAAAGGTGCTTTAAAAGTGTGAATCCAATAAAATGATAAACTGATTCCATTTGGAAAAATGGAAACTTTTTTAAGAGTAATTTTTAGTTTTTAATACATCTCAGCAAGTTAACATATTTTACTTTTTTACTGTTAAGTGGTGTTATATTAGACGACCACCGAAAATACGGAATTGGATGGCACTGGACGATGGAAACTTATGTTTCAACTTTAGGACATATAAAAGCAATTCAGCTTCATATGAGAAAAAAAGGAAAGCAAGAAACTGGAAGAAACTTTCAGGATAAAATATAACGTAATAAAATAATACGGATTGTTCGGTCATACTTTTAAAACGGCTTGATAAAACATTGCCGCTATAATAAATGGTGATATTTAATTAGTGAGAGAGTGGCGGAAGTTATTTAACTTCCAGTGCTCTAAGGTATATAGTCTTACATTAGCTATCACATTTCTTACATCTTTCTACATTCCATTAAAATATGATTCTTTCAATAATCTATATGATCAGTAGATAAAACTAAAATTGGATCTACTGATTAGGGGATTTATACTATTTCTAAATATGAAGGATAAAATTGTTGAAACAACTGCGATTGAATTAAAAGGATAAATCATTCATGTATAGGAATTTTTATATAAAACTCACTTCCCCCCCCTTATATTAGAAACCCCTTCATGTCACTTTCCAAAATTTTCCATAAATAATATTTTTAAAACAAAAAAATAAAAAAAAACTTTAAAATATATTCTATTTCCGAATTTTTAATGAGAGTGAAAATATTTTTAATACCGAGCTCTTCAAATTTAAAAATCTGCTGACCCCATTATTCCTAAAAAATTTAATTTTATAACTTAAAAATCCCAGCGCTATATTCAGAAGTTCTAAATATATATTAATTTAATTAATGATGTGCGAAATTAAACGATATTTGGTTTACTTTTTCTTATATCTCCCATACAGTCACCACTTTCGAATATAAATTTAATGATGGAATTTGAAATTTTACGCAGGTCACTCCATAATACTGTTCCAACATTACCCACAAGAAAAAATCATTTTAAAATACATAAATCTCACATATATGCTCCACAATAATGTAAGGCACTTTTAATAACAAAACATAAAAAAAGAGTTGCTAAATAACTAAATGATTTTATAAACAAAATCTTTTCGATATTGCGAATTAGGATCGAATTATATATGAATTATATTAAAGTGTTCAAATTTAGGTATCCACCGACTTCACTATTTTTATGTAAAAAAAATTATAATCTTACATTGAAAGCATTTCTACTATGATTATATCAAACTCTTTTCGAAGTATCTTTTCGAAATTTATAGGCTTTTTTATATTCCTTTTATTGATGCCAGAGCTAAGGACAAAAAGTTTATTATACTTCTTATGGAAACCCAGAGAACAAAGCTGAACATATTAAAAAATATTTTCACATTAATGAATATTAATTTATGAATATGAATATAAAAAATATCATTTAACATTTCTGATCTTTATAATCTTACTGATATTCATTAAATCCTTTTTTGGAGTATTCCATTAAGAATTGACCCAAAATAGAAAAATAGAGTTTCTTTTAACACAATGAAATGAGTAACCCATATAGAGTACAAAACAATATTTTAACTTATCTACGTTACAAATGCTATTAAAATAAATATGGGGAACTTTTTTCATTTAAAAAATTTAACTCTCACAGGATTAAAGTGTAAAGAAACCCATAATCTTATTTAATTCTTATTCGAAAAAATACATGTGTTTAATATAGAGAAACATTTAAAAGAATTTAAAAATTAAGTAGTATTTACATCACACTTAAAGATACGTTTTCCCACTGTTCCTCGTATCCAGCATGTGTAGTACTTATTCCATAATTTTACTGCCATTGTAAGTATACTTTCTAATTTTCTCCTCTATTTCGACACGGCAAAATTTACAACAAATAAAACCTACAACTTAACGACTTAAATCTTTTTAGGTTAACATAAATTTTCATTTAAATAAAATTACCTACATTTATTTTTTTCCGCAGCCAACTTTTACCTAAAGTCAGACATAGAAACGGATGTCTTGAGAAAAACAAATTATATATATGTCGTCTTAAATTTAAGTTTAAACATATGAAATGTTTTATTTTTCAAGAAAATTTGCTAAAGAGAAGAAAGTGAAAATTAAATTTGCTTTTTGTTAAATAAGGAAAAATGAAATCTTTATAAAGAAAAATTATTACAAATATGAAAAAATTATGTAATTGTTTGAGGTAAAAATTTATTAGAATAAAATGTTTTAAATTTCCAGAAAATTTGTTAAAACTTTTAATTTTTTTCCAAGTTTGAATTTTTTTAATTTTTATTCTTTCAAATACGTATACTTAATATTCAAATATTCTAAATATTAAAATTAATCATACGCAGTCTTAAGCATTTGTGTGCTTTAGCAACTGTTTTCATGTGGGTGCTTAAAAGTTTTTCTTCTAACAAGGAAAAAAAATTAGAGCAACCCTCGTATGTAAAATTAAGGCGTTTCAAAAAGAAATCGGAGTTAAAAAATTATGGACCGACCCTCGTATAATTTTGCACTGCGGTATTTACTGCTCTTATTTAACTTGCTTTGATAAATATTATTACAATATCTATATGTGTGTGCGATTTATAATTTTCAAAGTGATATTTTGATGAGTGGTTTATGGCAACTATGAGTAATAATAAACCCATCTTCGTATTATATTTGTATAAAAACATTTTATATTTAGGCATTTTGTGGACTAAAAACCTCATTATGGGGGGATATTTTTATTGGGCCCATATGAAATAATGAACCGATCATAACCAATTTCAATAGGCCAAAGTAATAGTATGCGCCAAATTTCATAAATATATCTTCAAAACTGCTTACTATACTTTGCGAAAAAACTTTAGGTAGAGGGGCGCCCTAATAGACGGAAAGAAGGATATGCTTAAATTAAATCAGGGATTGATTCTGAGTCGAACGGTATACATAAAAGTGGTGGTAGCAATATTATGCGCGTTACAAGCATTTGCAAAAACGCATAATACCCCCACCACCTATGGTAGAGTATTATCATTTTATTATATAAATTAGATATTGTTGATTTCAACATTGAAGTTGGTTCTTAGTATAAAAACAATTGTAAAGTTTTAATTGTGATACGATTTTTGTAAAAGTTTTCTTTAGAATTTCCTTTCTTGTACATTTCTAGAATTTCACATTAATTTGTGATTTAAAAAAGATTAAAATCATTATTTTATTTTCAATTTTAAGAGTGTTTTATGTGGAAAAATACAAAACATGAAATATTTCAGATCTTTTTGAAAGAGATTTTTTTTATTTATACATGAATAATTCTTAATGAATGTTCAAGATTTTTGAAGCCACATTATTTATGAAAAGGTTCTTATGTACTTGAAAATACTTAAAATTTATTTGAAGTCAATTTGTTTAAAATAATTTTCAATCAATTTTTATATAGTGATTTCAAAAGTACTGCAAAATAACTTCTTTTTGAAGAAATTAAGAGTGTAGTGGTTCATTAAGGTCTTTTATATAATACTCCGTGATCTTATAGGGAATACAACGCTTATGTTAAAATTTTTTTGATACTTCCATTTATATATTTAAATCTTGCATACACATTTGCTAGCACTGTGTGAAATTTTAGTGAAGTCGGACTATCCTTCCGGAAGCTACATATAAATTTCCATTTAATTTCTATATGAATATTGTTCATGGTTAAGTAAACCCTATAGAATATTATGGACCGAAGATTGGGTATATCCTTGCTTCACAAGTCCTAAACATATGAAATATAAACACAATATTTTTTGGAGATTAATGCACCTTCGAAAGTGGATCTCAGTGAGAGCTACAATCATTCTGATTTTATTTGGAATATGGAATTCAACTAACACAGAATTTATGGATAGCAAATATTATTAAAATATTCTCATATATAAAAATTTTAGTAGCAAAAATTAAAGTTCCAGAGTGATATCTGTGTAGGAATCATCTGAAATTTTGTATTGATAATCTCCAATTTCCTGCAAAGAAAATAACTTTTTCAAATTATATTGAGATTTCTTCACTACGTTTACAAGCACAACGAAGTGGACGAATATAGTTAAATCGATTCAATATGACTCCATTGTGTTTTTAAAAGTGGGTGTCGGATCAAGCATTCAAAATGCTACAAGAATCAACACAAACGAATAATAACTCAAGCATATATGATGGGATATGTTCGAAACATTTCCCTTTACTCATAATTCTATGCATTTTTTCAAGTGGTTCAAGACCGCTCCTGGTTGATACTTTGATTTATGGGTACCGCATGATAAGTCTAAATATGTTCGCAACGTACTTATATCCAACAAATAGAAGTTAAGCAAAACATGTACTATTATCTGTTACTATTGTAGGCTTGTTTACATATTCACACAACTTTTTCTGGCTTCCTACATATCATTGATAAAACCTGGCCTTCAGAATGCAGGTACTTGGCTTTTAGACGGAGGTTCTCTGGGATGGCAAATGTAATTATTAGATACGATTATGGTTATTTTACTTACTATATGGTGAAATTTTAAAAAGGTTCCAAACAACTGACGTTTTATTTCTAAAAGTTTTAATATTTTTTACATTCTTCGCATTCACAGTTACAATTTTGGACTGAGGGGCTCTATACAAGGAGAACGGAAACAAAGCTCCATCAGTTTGGATATATAGATTAGAATAATATGGATACGACCGCAATACTACCTCGGTCTAATGCTATCAAACTCGATATCTGCTTATATCACTCTAAGTCACTCTATAGTTTGCTTGATTAGTAGCTCCATTGTTTTGAAAACGCTAACAAATAGCTTCCTGAATAACTTTGAAAAACCAATAATATTCTAGATCTAATTCCAGTATCGAAATCTTTTATGCAAGATTCTTCGTGTTACAAATAAATTACGAAATAAATCCAATGTTTCCTAGATCCAGAAAAAGTTTCCTTTAACAACATTTTAAATTACCATAAACTCTTTCTTCAACTGCAAAACATAAAAAAACTTAATATTTAATTTCTTTATTAAAATGTACTTGTAAACAAATAAAGGACCAACAAAAACAAAAATAAAATAACTAAACATTCTGTCAATTACATCAAGTAATTTTTCATTTTGTTTGAAAATTTATTTTGCAATTATTTTCAACAATATTTCAAACAGAACATAAACTTACAACTTACAGATAAACAAATATCTACACTAACACATACATAAATATGTTAAAAGCATAAATAAACAAACAGACACACAACAAAATGTAAAGAGTCATGTGATAAAGTGATAAACAAAAATATATTTAAATTGAAGTATAGAGCGAAGAAAGGGTAAATGGAATGAGAATTACTGAAAATGTTTAGAAATGCAAATGGATTTAACACTTTTTGTAAATACACTGAAAGTTATAAATATAAAACATATTTGAGGATTTCTAAATGTTAATGGGTTTTAAAGAACAAATTTTGAAAAATCTCTTAATTTAAGTAATTTACAGAAAATATTGAAAAGTTTTTATTACCACACTTTTTACTTAATTTGGCTAGAAAGTTATATAATCAAAATAGGCGCTATATCATTTTGATATACATGGAATTTTTGTATCAACTTTGGATTTTATGATCTCATTTTCGATTTCAATTTGTTATTACATTTTACTTATCGAGCTTTTTACTTCTGTATATTGAACAAATTCTATTTTTACAGTTATATATTAAAATTATAAACAAAAATTCTATTTAAGGAAATTTTGAACCCTTCATCCAACACAAACGTACTTATTTGAAAATATCTAGATGAATATACTCCTTATCATTTATAAACCAAATTCTATTTTTCTGAAATGGATATTTGAAATAATGAATAAATGAAAATATATTCTGCGTGTCCAAACGACTTTCCGGATTACAATAAAATGTTGTAATGTTTCACTGGAGGTGAAAGCGAGTTTAAGTGCGGAACATAGACATAGATATTTTGAACGATCTGGATTTGTTTACATCTCGCTCATTTAAATTTTGTTTCACTAATGAAAATTACAGCGGGACAAAATCGAATTCTTGAAGAAAAAGCTATAAATTTTGATCAGCTGGATGAAATTTACATGAGTGAAAACTATCGGGATAACCACGGATTTCCTTCGACTTTAAATATTAGTTTTCTTTTAATATTCAGACTTTGAAATGTCAAATATTAAATACACAAGGTAAAATTTAAAATGATCTCGACATAGGTAAACTTTTTTGGGTACGGAAATTTCTACAAAAGGAAGCCTTCTTAAGAAAAATTAGTTGAAGACAGAAATAAGTGAATAATTGAAGAACGACTACACTTTACTTGTTTCAAAGTTAATTTAAAAATGAAATCTTTTTGGATTTTTGACGACATTTTCGGGAGCTCCGAATAAAGCCGATAGATTAGAAACATCCAGAAGCTTTGAAAGCTACATTTTGTTTTGAAATTTCAGTTAAAGAATTTTAGAACATAAGAGTTAAAATAAAAAATTTTATTTCGCTCAAATTTGACTGTAATTAGTTTCATAGCTGTTTAACCAGCAGATTAGTTTTTTACTTTCTATATAAATCATAAAAAAATTATTTTCATAGTTATTGCGATTTTTAAGAAATATTTAATATGTAATTTAAAAATATATTTTTTATGTAGACTCATATTAAATGCCAACTACTGTTTGCTAGTATTTATGTGTATAAGTTTGTATTGAAGCACTTACATTTATTACTAACTGAGACTAAACCAAAACTACAGTAGCAGAAACACTTTACCACACAATAGTAGCAACAATAACAACAACAACAACAACAACAACAGCAAAAAAACATAAAATGCAACCACAATAATAACAACTATAATTGATAACAAAACAAGAAATGAAAACGCGTCCGCCAAAATAAAACGGAAAAACAAAGTAATTTTCAGATTTTTTTCCATTTTGCCCTCATCCACACGTTTTTCTGCAGTAATTTTAGTATTTATTTCTTTCATTTTTACTACTATTCTATATGCTAGAGTGTGTCTGTGTGTGTGAGTCCTGTGTTTTGGTTTCTTTTAGTTTTTCATTACAGTATTTTTTTCTTTAAATGGCAACAGTTGTAACAAATTGTTTGCTAAAATAACCAAAGGCGATATAAGTGTATTTGAAAGAATACAATGAGCACACAGATACTCAGATACAAATACACACTCACACGTTCACACTAAAGTAACTTGCAGTCATAAATGTTATAGTTTGGTTTTTTTAATAGTAGTAGTTGTTTCAAATAGTATAAGTATTTTTATACCCTACATCATACGGGTGGTTGGGGTATAATGCGTTTGTGTAAAAATTGTGTTAACATCATCCATCAGGTCAGCATGCTGGATGACTGGGTAGACATGTAAACCCCATTAACCAAATGCAGGTCGCAGTTTTAAAAAGATATCCTAATGAAATTTGGCATGTGTCATTATTTTGGATCCAGGACGATGATTATTTCACATAGTCCCCACACAAACGTTCCCCCTGGAATGGGCATTTGAGGTCTTAAATATGAAGCGATTTTTTGACACAAATTAGTTTTATGATATTCTAAAGCACTGAAATATATGAGGATTGTTCTATCATTTCTCTCATATAAATAAATATAATTTGGTCAAATCAAGAAATATATAAGCCCCCATGTAATGTCCGCAGAAAACATTCTTTTAGAAAGTACTAATCCCAAATGGATGCCAGTAACTGTATAATATAGCGTTCTCTAAAGCATAAAACAAGAAATACCTTCTATTCGAGGGTGGTTCAATAATTTTTAGTCCTACCACTTATAAGCAATAATTTGATGTAGGCTATTAACAGTCGGGCTCGACCAACTATTACTTAAAACTTGTTGTAATTGTAACGTTTTAGCAGCAGCAGCAGAAGTAGTAGTAGTTGTGTTAACTAAAAATGAATAAACTGTTGTATTTTAGTGAGTCTTACTAAGAGTATGAGTTATAGAAAAAATAGAAAAAAAGTTATAGGAAAAAGAAATCATACCAAAAAAAAGCTTCGTTATTTGTGGTTCATTATTCAGTTTTATTTATTTTTGAGTTGTTGTTGTTATTTTATTGTTTTATTTTTTATGTCTGAGTACTAAATTGTCCATTCTTCTTATGTCCGTCCCAATTATATCTATCTAGTTTACTGACTGTCTATTTTCGTTTATTTCTATGTATTTTTTGTTGTTACTTTTCGCAAAAGTATCCTTTTTTGTTGTTGCTGCTGTTGTTGTTGCATTTTTATGCTCATTGTATTTAACTAAATGTTTATGCTGCTGGTTTTCATATTAAATTTGTTATTTTGCTTTAAGCTCTTTTTCCTATTTTTGTTTTAGTTTTGGTTTTTGTTTTTACAAGAACTTTTCTGGTTCGTTACATTGGTCATTGTAAGAGTTTCGTTTTATTTTTGCTGTTTTTTTTTTTTTGAGAAAAAAAGATTTGTTAATGAAATTAGGATTTCTTTTTTTGTAAAATAAAATTTATATAAACAAAATTTATAATTTACTTGTTACAAAAAAAATATATATATATTTTAATTAGTTTTTAGATATAAAACTTTGTTAAATCTTTTAGGGAATGTCAACGCAAAAAAAGAAAAACGATATATTTGTCTGTAAAAGAATACAAATTTATGGAAAGAATTATTAAATAAATTAAAGATTTTAACTTTTTGTAACATCAGTGTATAAAATACGCACTGATGCATATTACTCCAAATGCATTTAGGCTAAAAAAGATTGTGTATCTTGTGAAAAAAAGATTCAAATCGATTCAATTAAAACCTGCATGTAAAAATTCCAAATTGACAAAAAAAGATTAATTTTATAAAACAAAAATCAACCCTCAACAAATTGAATTCCTTACAAGTAAAGAACAAATTATATCTTCCTGTGACTTCCAAACACATTTCTTTCTTTTTTCGAAGAGATGAAGACATGAAATGGAAGAAGCCAAAGTGTAAGCCAGCGCTCAAAAACAGTATTAAGAATTGTCTAAAATTGACACGAAAATACATGTAATGAACGGAGGATTGGAAAAAGTTAATTTTTTCTGATGGAAAATAATTTTTAATTCCAACGGTGTTGACTTATACTTCTGTTACTGGTAAAATTGTATATCGATATTCGGATGTCAAAAGGTATGGGTATTATTTTCTGTTAAACAGTTAAAATAATTCAAAAACTTTTAGACCAGTTTTAAGATTTCTTAATGTCTTTTTTATAGTTAGATCTGAAATATTTTCAAGTTGATTTGCAGAAGGGCAGGTTCTTGTAAATTCAAAAATTTAAATGAAGTTTGTTTATAAATTAAAACAGAAGAAACATTGTCGGATAAGCAAAATAAATTCATATAAGTGTGGATAAAACGTGTTCTTATGCTGTAAAAGATAATCCACATTGATCATATTCAACTAAAAAATTTATTGAAAGCTATGTGGATATGACAATTCGACTTTGGTGAAATAATTGAACGAAAGATTATGATCAAACTTCAATATTAAAATAGATAAAAATAAAAAGATAAATAAATAGATGACTGATAAAAAATTACCAACTGTCCATAAAGAAAATATATTCACGAAGATTTCTTATATTTTTTAAGATTTCCGAAAAAAATTTTCGCTTGGTAAAAAATAAATAACCGAGAAGCTTTTGCATATTCAATTTTTTTGTAAGAAATGAATTAGAACCCAAGAGTTCCAAAAAAAAAGAATGAAAAAATTAAGTGACCTCTTAAGAACCTAATATTTTATAACGTGTTTTATTCTATTTTGAGGTCTCATTCTTATTTTATTTGTAAAAAAAAATATTTACATTTTGGCTAAATAATACGAATTAATCACTATTGGACCGCTCAATTACAAACAATAATTCAACTATAATTAAACAATAATTAAAAATAACTATAGCGTATAAGTAAAGTAATTCGCTATACAACAAATTTATCATTCTTCTTCGCATTATTAAAATATATACATTTTTAATGTACGTATGAGTTATATAATTAATTACATAAAAAGTATAGCATACTCTTTCGCTTTATTAAAGAAAGTTAATTTTTACGGTGCGTATGAGTGACGTGATGTGTTATATATAAAGTGTAGTATATTATTTCGCTTTATCAAAATTTAATAATTTATACGGGGCGTATGATTAATGTAAATCATAATACAAAAAGTATAGCATAACTTTTCGCTTTAATGAATTATATTCATTTATACATTGCGAATAAGTAATAAAATGAAAAAAATATTTTGAAAAATAGTGTTGCATACTTCCTCGGGCATTTTGGTTTATTAACAATTAAATTAAAAAATTTTTAGCAAAAACAAAATTATTTAAAAATCTAATATTTTTAAATTCATATTTAAATTGTTTTTCTTAAAAATTTCACAAAATTTTACTCCAAAGCACAAATTATTTCACAGTCAAATATAATGAATTTTTAAAAAGTAAATATTTATATATTTTAGGGAATGTAACCATAAGTAAACATAATAAAAATATTTACATTTTTCTTTTCCTTTAATATTCTTCTAATATTTTTAATGTATTTTTTTGTTATTGTCTGCAATGATAATAATTTCTTCAAATTAAAATGATATGAAAAAGAAAAATATATGAAATACAATGTCATTGCAAATTTACTTAAAAAATTGTTGTCTCTTCTGGAAAACTTTTTTACAGTTTGGTTTTTGCATTTTTCCTTCTTTCTTTCAAATAACGAAAAAACATGATTTTTGTAACATTAAATTCTACATGAAAATGGTTAGTATATTTGTTTAAATATTTAGTTTGTAATTTAAAAAATAAAATAATTTTTTTTTTTTTTTTTTTTTTTGTAGCATAAGAAAAACTAGGTGTATATATGTATGCATGTAATGTTTAGATACCTGATAGCAACATAGACTATAAAATTCCGATAGGAAAAGTGGGAGTGATACCCCATATAAAGTTAATATTGATTATCGAATATCTAAAGAACTATAACATCGAGAATTTCAGAATTTTGCATAGGATCAGGGGAGAGGTAGCCCTCATTCAAAAATTTAAAAAAGGTTGGGGTTAGGGGGATTTGGCCAAATCCCTGTTGCATGAAATTCTTTTTAATACACGTCGTGATTTGTGAAATTTTTTCGAGATCTAGAACTGAGGAGAATTTTTTTGCAGCCAAACACACCGGGTAAAAGCTATTTAGTAGAATAAAATTTCAGTAGTTGAGCATAATTAAAAATATTAATTTTAATTAGTATAATACACATTCGTCTTTTGCGGAGTTTATTTAGTTTAGTGAATGCAACAGACAATTTATCTAAGTGGTTTATGCTGAAAGTTATGAATAACAATTCATCATAATATAATAAATATGTATTAAGATTTTTTTTGGTTTTTTCCATAAAATTTTACATTATTTGGTTGGTTAAACATGACGAAAGCAAAACAAAAAGAAGAGAAAAGATGGTTTTTTAATAATTTTAAAAAATTGCTAACAAAGACATTTTGTTTGTTAACAAAACAAATTTTGTGGGTGAAAAAAAAAACTGAATTATAAAAATATTTTTCTTAATAAATTTGTTGTTCGTGTTGATTTTATTAAATTTTTGGTCATATTTTAATAGATTGTTAATTTAAATTATAAATTCCCTAATATTAGAAAATCCATTATATGTTTTTGTAAGAAGTTCATTATTTTATAAGGACTAAGATTGAAAAATTCTCAACGCACATTTTTCATTAAAACTTTTAAACCAGGTATTATTTGTTTTGTTATCGAGTAACCTTCTTGAAATATGTCAGACAAATAAAAATATATTTTTAATCTTATTTAAATGAGTAATCAGAAAACGGTGTGAACTAAAATGATTAACGAACTTCAACAAAATTCAATTTGGTCAAACAAAAAATTAAAGAAGTATTTCGGCTGTTTCCAATGTTTTTTTTTTTTTTTTTTCATATTGCTCGGACTAACATAAACTCAATAAAGTTCTAAAACATACAAAGTTCAAAAATTAATGACAAAAAAAGCTTTAAGTCCAAAAAACGGAGCACGAAAATCGAAATCACGTTTTTTATAAAAGTCACTTTTTGCATAATTAATAACGAAACGCATGTTCTGGCAGTTTTTTTTTTTTTTTTTTCAAATTCTTAACAAAAGTTCAGAAATCGGTCAAACTTTTTCAAAAAGCTCTTCGTATGTCAAGCAATAAGCAGCTAAGGCAAAAGAAGTTAATCATTTGTCACAAGGTCTCTAGAAATGCCAAAAATTTACATGATAAAATGTTTACAAAAAAGACTGCTTCCATTTAAAAGGCTTCGTAAAGTTTCTACTTATTTTCGACCTGACTTGACATCCTGTCACTAGGGTAAAGAAGGCCTTGCGTGGTATTTGTACAAGAGAGGCAAATTCTGCTTACTACTAGGAGCTAAAGTCAGTGTATCTCTCCACTGACATTTGCTCCTGGCAGTAAGGGGGTCTGGGTAAGTGAGAATTGAAGAGCACACATGCAATGTTTAAAGGCGTGGTAGATTCTAAATGGAAATAGACTACCGATTCAAGCAAAATTTTTTATTCAAGCAAAAGTTGAGAAAGCCAAAGTCTATTCCTTCCTTTATAACGTTTTTTCAAGGTTTTAAAGTCACTGAAGAACGAATATAGTAATAAGAAGATTTTTTTGATTTATGGTAAAGAATCTCAAAAACACATTTGATTTAAAAAATAATTTGAAAATAAAAATGATTTAAACCGCAAAAATCGATAAACCAGTTTTGATTTTGAATACATAATTTTTTTACATCCATCAATTTGATTGTCTGTCCTCTAAAAATGACGTGATTTTATGTGTTTTATTTTCAGATATTATTCTTTGTTCCGTTAATACTACTTGATTCAGCAATTATTATTAATTTCTAATTGAGGGTAGAACTTAGTAATACCAGAATGCTGCCTGGACTGGCACATCAGTAATTTAATTTAGATAAAGAGAAAAAATTATCCCGTTTTAACATATCTTATAAAAGATTATAAAGTTTTATGAATAAATATGAAGAGCTATAGAACTTATATGGATCACCGGTATATGTACCGGAATTTTTGAAATTAATTAAAAAACAAAAAATAATAAACAAACTGTTATTAAGTGAAGTAAGTTATATCATTTCATAAGGTTCTACTCAAGAAAAGGGTTCGAATTCATGTCCGCTAACATCCTTATATTCTGCCATTCTGTCCCTAATATAATCATGTGAATAAAAAGGAATTCTTTGAATAAATTTAATTTCTCGCACACTTTTGAGGATATAAATTAAGAAATAATTAATATTTTCCGATTTACTCCATATTTAATAGACTCATATACTCCAAATTTAATGCAAATTAACATTTTATGTCTTAATGCTTAACTTTTATTTTTTATTTTTTTTTTTTTTTTTTTTTTTTGTCAAATTTGTATTCCCCAAATTTCCCTCAATATCATAACTTTGCTTATTAACAAAAATTTCAATTCTATTCCATATTGTTTGCTTCTAAAGACCTTAAATAAGCATACACCTTCACCAGTACAGATACATTTTTATGTTTATGTTTGTAGTTTATTTCAACTCTGTGACAAGTCTTAAAATGTTCTACTTACTGGAAGATATAACCAAAATGTAAATTATTTTAATTTTATTCCTCTTTTATACGAGATTAATTACAACGCAATCTGGTTATTAGAAATATGCACAGACACACACACACACACACACTTTTGATGTAGCATTTGGAGAAGAAGGTGGGAATAAAAGGAAAAACTGATAAGGACACATACAGACATAAAATCATTTATGTTTACTTAAAAACTTTCTGTCATGTCATATATATGTATGAATTATGGCTGGATGCAAGGATTTTTTATTTTTGGAAGAGAGTGTGTGTATGTGTGTGGATGCATGTTAATATATGAAATTTACTACTTTCACTTACCAGTTTGATATTGCATCGACATGACGAACATAAAGCTAAACACTAAAGTACGTAGTAAACAATCCAAATGTTTGATATTTTGAGAGAAATGTTGTCGTAAGGAAAATGCTTTGCAATATGTTGCTGTTGTTGTTGCTAATGTTAATGCTGCAGCTGCTGGTGTTGATAGTTCAGTTGGTCTGGAATTGTTAGTAGGTGAAGCAGTAATAATATTTGTGTGCGTAGCATTGTTAGTGGTAGTGATGGTGTTGATACTTATGTTGGCCTTGTTAGTGTTGGAAGTGGTGGTATTAATAATGTTGGTATTTGTAATATCCTCTACAGATGATGAAGCAACCGTAGCAACAATTGTTGATGATTCTTCAGCTGCTGCTGTTGCTACTGGAATAGTATCTGTATTACCCTTTGTAGTATGAGTATTTATATTTGTTTTACTGCAAGTGCGGCCATTGATGTTTCTGTTGCAGCTGCTTAAATTCGCACTTTTGCAATGTTCTTGATGTTGTTGTGCACAATTTTGCTTTGAGCCACATTTTGAACTAATGCAAACATTATTGTATTGTTGTTGTATTTTACTTTGAGATTTTTTCTGAATATCCTGAGTAACAGGAATTGTAAGTGATGCTCGCATTGATGCTGATAATGGTGGCAAATGTCGTGTTGTTGTAAATGATGTTGATGTTGTAGTTGTCAGATCTGATCTAGTATCTACTGGGTCAGTAAGGTTGGCAAATGTTGGTCGTTGCTTTTGTTGATATTTGTTGCCTGAATTGAACGTTGAGCCATTTTTGTTTATATCCTGTTCCTTTTGTTTTGAACTCATATTTTTATTTATTCTTAAATTTCCTTCTTGTGCCCCTGATGCTGCAGTTGTTGTTGTAGTAGTTTCACTAACCTCATTTGAAATTTCAAAATATTCTTTTAAGGTCATATGGGTATGTTTCTGTTGCTGTTGGCTCATTGTGGATATTTCCGGTTTTAAAACTTTAGTAATAATTGTTTGTTTTTGTTCTCGTTGCTGTTGTTGTTGGCGTTGTTTCATTATACATTTATTGTTTGTTCTCTGCTGCAGTTTTGTTTGTGTGTGTGCTTGAACTTTTGTTGTAGACAACTTTACCATAATCATTTGGTTGTTAGTTAAATTTGTTGTTTTATTAAATTTATTATTTTTTGAAACGCTCTTACTGTTGCTGCTGTTGTTGTTGCTATGACTGATGATGGTGTTAGAATTGTTTTTAAAAATTTTATCTTTTTTGGCTTCACTTGACTGCATTTGCTGTGTTATAAAATTTTCATTTTGTTTATCACACGTCATCATTTTTTGTTTATTTTAACGCTTTTTTCCTTCTAACTTTTTTCCAGGAATGACCTCGGTTTTATTTTCGACAGGGAAAAATATAAAAAAATTACTCTGAACGCTTTTTTTAGTTTAGCTCAATTTATTTATAGAATTTTTATTGTATTTTTTATATATTTTTTTACATTGAACTAGTTTTTTAATATTTCAACTTAATTTCACTTTTTTATTGAGAACATTTTTTTTATTAAATTTGTTCACTTTTCATTTTAGCCATTTTTATTGTTGTTTATCTTTTTTCTTCAATTTTAATTAATTTAGTTTTACGAGGACAATTAATGCAGCAAAATGTTGTCCTTGTTTATCAAACTGAAAAGAAACGAGAAAAACAAGTTGATTTTATTGTTAAAATATTTTGGAAAGTTCTATAATTAAAATTTATAGCATTTAATTAAGAAAGTTATAGTTGTTAATAAAAGATATCGTCACAGTGCCAACAAAAGTTCCTAAGTAAATGTTTAAAGAATTTTTCAGGAGAAACATTTTTATCTGGCGCTACTTGGAATTAATTAATATTTTGACAAACGATTTTGTGGGAATATATATGACCTGAATGCAACAGTATTTTTTCGAAAATATTTACATAGGAACTCTAAACAGCACAGGAACGATATTTGTTATTTTCGCATTAGGAAAAAATCAAGCAGACGTTATGATATTCTTAATAATCTTTAATTAGTGTCAAATTCTTAAAATATATATAAAATTGAAACGATGGCATTATAAAATGAATAAAAAATTCAAATGAAACAATTTCAATATCAGCATTTGAACACATTTCACAGAATTTTCATTGAATCCTTTTAGTGTTAACAAGTCATCTACATAGTAGAGCTGTATTCTAACTATTGAATTCTATAAAAATTCAAGATTTTATCAAATTTTCATTCTCAATTCTTTTTCAGATAATATATTTTTTTTTTTTGTGAAATTCTGAAATTCTAAAGAAAATACTCAAACCCCATCCCATTTTTTTCGCAAATTTTTTGCTTCCCAAAATTTTCTTAGAAAAACAATTACAAATTTCTAATTGAATTTTTTATTACAAATTTTTCATAATTGTTTGCAAATATCGGGAATCCGGAAATGTAGTAATATTTTATTTAAACATTTTATGTTATGATTCATTATTTCCGATGAAAACAAAAAAATCATAATTAAATTCTGTTGAAATAAAATGAAACATATTTGCCTTGAGGTTTGTAATAAATATTTTATAACATTTTTTATTAATAAAAAGTTATTTGTTATTGAAATAAATAATTGGAAAATATACCATATTTCTGAGTATTAATTTATATATTAAATTAACTCAACAAACTCGAAAACTGTCAAAATGGTTGCTTTCTCTAAAATGTTTTTAATCGTTATTGAAATAAATTGTAAAATTTCGTATACTTGAACACTATTTTGATTTCAAAATTTTTAAAAGTTCAAATTCTAATATACACTGAAATAAGTTTCTGCTTACAAAAACATAACATTGAAGTATTAATTTTTTGCACAAAATATAACATAGAATTTCCCATGTACAATTTAGCATATGAGAAATTGTATTTCATATTCTAAACGTTTCGTAAAATCCCTATTCTCAGAAGCCGGCCCTAAACTAAAATCTTTAGATTAAAATATCAAGCGGAACTATGGTATTGAGCGAACAAGTTATTAGAGACAAATTAATGATAATTGAAGGGGGGAGATATATTTTAAAGAAAATTTTTAACGAAAATTGTGATGTCAATATTGTTTTAATGGACCCTTAAAATATTACATTAAGGTTATGAAAACGTCTACCAATTGTAGTTGAAATTTGACATAATGAGTTAGACATTTTTTGTTGCTAACACTGTAATATATTCTTCTTAGGAAATAGTAGTAAAACGAAGATGTTGCAAATATCTCTTAGTAATTCAAGAAAAAACAAATAAGAATACTATATACGGCTATGCCGAATTTTCAATGCCCTCCACCACGTTCATGCACACTCACACATAAAAACACAAAGGAATACAATATATAAACGTTTTCCTTAAATATAACATAGGAACACTTAATGAGTCATAAAATTAATTATATTTTGGTTATAACTTATATTCTAATTTGTCGACTTGGTATTGATTATTTTACGAAAGTTCTTCGCTTGAAGTTAGAGGTTGCCTGAGGCATCGGTCTACATATTTTACCATACTGAATGAATTAGGCTGGTTTAAATAGGAAACTTTTTAGGATTATTGAGCACTGACAATTATTATTTGTGTTAACAATAGACAGACCAACGGACATAGCTTAATCGACTCAGAATATATATACATAATGGGATCTGAGATGATTAATTCTCAGTGTAACACTCGAATGACAAAGTCAAAATAAAATTTTTAAAATTTTTCTTAATTATTCTTATATTTGTATTGTAAATATATATTTGTTGATATGCCGATTTATAGTGTGACAAAATCGACTTTGTGGATTTTGACGGGCTAATTTGACGAAAATAAAATTGTGGAGGCTCATAAAAAAATAGTTTTGAAATGGACAATTTTATTATATTTTTCTAGCACAACTCTAAATAAGACACATTTAAAAAATCCTGTAGAGCTAAGTATATACTCTTTGGAATACAACTCATTTGCATTATTTTTTATATTATAAAATATCAAAGCGTAAATTAAAAAAGAAAAAAGAGATTCGAAATCTTAATACATTCTCTTTTTGGTCGATTTTTCTTAAAATTTTTAATAACTTTAAACTCCATCTTCATATTTTTAGAAAAAAATCTTTAAACTGAAGCAAAATCGATATAAATCCAAGTTAAACCAAAATTGTTTTTTTTATGTACCGGCAACACTTAAAATATTTTATTCGAAATAAATTTTTTTCACGAAAGTAAAACTTGGAGCTTAGTACGGAATCTATTGAAGATAACCCATTTTAAATTATTTTCTTATTTTATTGACTCTATAATCTGAAATCTAATAAATTCCACAAATTCCAAAAATATTATATTTATGTTAATTTTTTCGTTCATTCGCGGAAGACGAAAAAATTTTCTTTTTACTTATTTTTAAATGTTAAATCTACACATAGAAAAAATAATGAAATTAATCTTGAAAAATTATTTCATTCTTAAATTCTTAAAGTATATGGCTATGAAGCGAAATCATAATTGAAAAAATTTTAAATTTATGTTTTATAAATAAAAAACGGTTAACTCCATATTGTTTCATAAAAGTTCCAGTTTCCTTTTTGTAAATTTTTTTCTTTGAAATTTAATTATTTTAAAAAGTTGTCGTTGTTAATTTTATAAAATAATACTGAAGGATTCAAATAATGTCAATGTTTTTTCAAACAAAGTTAAAAACGTTTAATTTAAACTGAATTGAAAAATAATAATATTTTGTAATATCAAATATTTTTAAGGTTAATTATTGATTTGATGTTTGTTCTAAGATAAAAGATTTGTTTTGGCGTTTTAATTAAAATAATATTTATGATTTCATTTTAACCCTCAACTGTCTCCAGAAAAAGTTTATACAAACAGAAAAAAACACAAAAATATTCATCTACATTACGTATGAAATTTAAACAAATTATTTAAAATAATTATTTTGTTTATTAAAATTGCTTCTTCCACCATGTTTGTGTATCCAATAATGAAAATTTAATAATTGATATATAACGAGCAATCGATTAGTAAACACAAAAATCAAAATAATTAATACCTCATGATTTTTGATTAATTTTATAATTAAAATTTTATATATTTTTTCAAAATTTATATTTCAATATTAAAACCTTCTATAGGTTCCATATCTTCACGCGAAAATATTAACAATTTTGTGTAAAATACCGGCAATTTTTATAACCGAATTGAACCCACCAAATGAAAAAAGTGCAAAAGAGTCATGTCCGAAAATGGTTTAAAATATTAATTGGGCTTAAATATCTACTAAACTAAAAGAGATGTCTTAAACACACAAAATAATCCTTTGTTGAGGAATCATTAGAACTATCTACATTACAGACCTTCTTTTACTAAAATCATAAATGGTATTTTAGCGATGAAAAATATATACGAGCTTAACAATTTCGGTAGATTAACCCCTGTTGTCTGCACTCAATAGGAGTTAGTGATATTTTAAATTAGTTGTGAACTTTAATTTATTGATTTAACTAGAAACGACACATTTATTAAAAAGTCTTAATATCTCTCTGTAGCGTAGAAAGTTAGAAAAATAGACTCTAAATTTAATAGATATCCATACATTTGTATGCACTGGGACCATATTTTCCTAAATTGTTTAATGACAAAAAACACCTTTTTCAATTCCTGAGTTGAATTTAGCTCCTAAAAAATACTAGATTCTAAAAAAATTAAGCCAACAGACTTCTAATTATTTTCATTACTGATTTAATTAAATTTAGTACAATATTTTAAAAAAAGGTTGATGGTAATTATTATATTTTTATTTATTGATGCACAAGTTTAGTCGTTAAAGCAGTTTCATAAAATTTTTAAATTGAATAATATAGTTTTTTTCAGTGTATTTTAATGTTTTCTAAAACGGAGATTTATAATTTCAATGAATTCCTTTTTAAAAGAATGTTAAACTAAATATTTTATATTAAAAAGCTAAAATCAATATTATGACATAGTTGAATTAAAATTGAATTTTGTTTCATTTTTTTATTTTCTTCTTAAGCACACAAATTACTGCTCAAGATCAACAAAAACCTCTAGAAGCATGAAATAGGATAATCGCCTTAAAAGAAAACAAAGAGATAAAAACAATTCAATATAATTTAGCTTCTTCCTAAAAAAGCAACAAAATGATAATTTAAAAAGCATTAAACTGAAATCTTCTTTATTATTTTATTTCCTTAACTTCCTTTACAAAATGTCCTTCAACCTTCTACACTTTTACACATACTAAAATATGTATTTTTTCAACACAATGAACGCAATTTAAAAGTCGTTTTTATTACTATAAAAAAGGCAACTTTTCCTTAATTACCTCAACTTGTTGCATTAAATATTTAAATTACTGTAATTTATTTAAAGTTGTTTTTAAGGGAAATGGGTAAAAGCTATTATTATTTTTAAATAATTATACCTTTTTTAAGAAAATTTAATATTTCAATTTAAATATTGTTTGTGATTTTATTAACGATATTTAATTATACAATTTAAAAATTCTTAGTGTTTGACTAGAAAAATCGATTTTTAAATATTCAGCGCGTTTGAAGGTGTTTTTTTACACTATTTTATGGAACTTTTCTTTTTCTGAAAATTTTCTATATTTTTTCATTGATTAAAATTTAATTAATATTTTACAAATTTTTTTAACTGGATTTTTTTCAAAAACATTTGTTAGTTTAATTTTATTATCATTATTTTTTACATTTTTATTTGTTTTTTATTTTATTTGTTGTTGTTCTTCTTTTTCTAAAACACTCCACTTTTTTGCAAAGTTAAATTTTCATCTAAAACTTTGCTTTCACAATTTTTTATCCGTAAATTTTAATTTTTTTTTTAAACTTTTGCTAAATCTTAAATTTTGTTTAAATTTGTTAACACACACAAACACAATTTTATTACAAATTTTTTTATTGATTTTAAGAATTTTATTTAAATAACAAATTTTTCTTATAACAATTAAATTTTGTTGTTTATGTACTTGAATTTGTTGTTGGGAAAATTTTGCGTTTTCTCACTTTTCCACTACTTAATTTCGGACATTTAAAGTTATATATTATATTGTGGTATATATTTTTACATTTAAATACTTGTTTAACTTCCTTTTCTCTTCACACACACACTTTCTTTTAAATTTTGTTTAATTTCTTTTTTCTATAAATTCTTTTTTCAAAAGCGTAATAACTTGTTAATTTACGAATTAGAGCAAAAATTGTATTAAATCCTTAAAATATAATTCTTCTCATTTATGTTATATTAAATAAAAAAGAAAGAATTTATTGAAATTTTAAATATATTCTGCGTGGGACGACCGACCGAGTTATAAAGTGGTTGTGTATGCGTGTTGTATGTTGTATACGTCACGAAATCTATGAAACAACTGACTTGTCAGACCATTGAAATACAACCAACAACCAACCATTCAACCCAATTGAGTTCAGTTCAGTTGAGTTGAATTGAGCTGAAAAGCAAAGAATATCAGACATACAAACCCTAAAACATACTCACACACATAAATATTCTCTCTCATATACATAAACATACCACTACATAAACTCTCATCTATTTTGGAAAATACTGAGTATAAAATGATTTTTTTATTTCATACTTTGCAGACAATAGCAGGAATAAAGCAGTAAAATGTAAAAAAGTGGGAAAATAATTTTTCCTCTTATTTCTTTTACAAACACAAACAAATAAAAACACGAGGGGAAAAATTCATGTGTCTGTAAGTCTGCTATTTATTAATGCATGTATACAAACAAATACATATAAAGGAAAAAATGGGGAGATTATTTTTGTTTGTGTATTAAAATTGTGCCAAATATATGTTCATTTTTATACCCGCCACCACCACAAGTGGTGTGGTGGGTATATTAACTCTGTCATTCCATGTGTTACGCTAAGATGGAATCGTTTAAGTCCTAATAGTGTGTATATAATCTTCCATCAAATCAAAATCTGAATCGATTAAGCAATGTTTGTCTGTCTGTCTGTCTGTCTGTCTGTCTATCTGTCAGTCCGTCTGTCTGTTGTTGGCACGTTCGCATCCACAATAACGAAATTTGGTCTGAGTATTTGTTATAGTCTTGAGAAGTTTTCTATTTAAAACCAGTGAAATCTGTTTAGCATATTAAAGATAGAGACGGCTATCTGAGGCAACCGCTAAATTCAAACGAAGAACTTTCGTAAAACTGTCACTTATAAATTGGCAATTTAGAATGAAATTTTGCCGTAATATTAAGTTATGTGTACTTTATTACTATTACAAAAATTATATAAATCGGTTCAGTAGAAAAAAGTTATAACGAAAATATTTATATATCTAATTTTGTTTACTTACAAAGTGTTTTTGGGTTATATACAAGAAAATCTTTTATTTATTTTGTACGTCTATGAGTGTATGTGTGAATGTGTGTGTACAAAACATGTTACATTTTCGTCATACACATTTGTTGTGGAGGATATTGAAAATTCGGCATAGCCGAATATAGTATTCTTATTTGTTTACCATAACAAACGTTGATTGTATATAAAAATATCCTTTAAGATTCGTAAAACAAATTGTTAAAAAATGGTATTTTGTTAACAGAAAAATGAGGGAAAATTCCCATTATTTAGTTTATTTTTCTCCAATTTATTCTTGAAATACAAAATATACTAAATATTTTTTATTGAATGGCAGCAGCAAAAGTGGGTTTATTAGATTTAATATAGCACAAAATTTTTTATGAATTTTCTTTTTTTTTTTGTAGTAAGAAATTTTCTTCTGTGTGTGCCATGTATGTGTTTGTATATGTAACTGTTGAACTACTTCATATATATAAACAAGGATTAACATTTGTTAAAGTATTTGCTCACATTCATATATAAACACATACAGTTTTATAGTGTAAATTTAATATAGAATTATATATCCTAGTAAATGCAGTAAAAATCCTATAAAATCAAATAAAATAAATTAAACATATACTAGAATATTTAAGGTTTAATTGTTTAGATTGTTAAATATTAAACAAAACAAAAAAAAACAAAAAAAATTAAGACTTTACTTTACGTTAACAACGTTTACGTGAACAGTCGGCCGGACAGCAGACATTGTGGTGATCAAAAATATTTAATAGTATTGGTTTATATGACATTTATAAGTAACAATGTATGGTTCATATTCGTCTAGTTGTAATTGTATTCAATTTCAACAGAATTGATTACTCCTCAAGAGCTGCAAATATTTCCAACATAACAGACTTTTTCTGGTTTTAGATGATTTCTTTTTGGCGTTACACTTTATAGATTTTCTGACGCTAAAACATAATAGAATATTTTATTCTAAAAATAAAATGAATGAAAAACACTAAACAGATATTGTTGGACAGATTAAAAATAAATCCACCAGTTTATAACAATTTCGAGAAACCTGATAGATAATTTCCTGCTAAAATGTAATTCAAGTGGTTGTTCCCAATTTTGAACAATATGTAACTTGATATATATCTATAAGCATTTTTCATGGTTAGTTCTAAAAGTGAGTTCTTTCTTCTATATAACAATAGGTTTAGGCGATTTTTAAATTTCGCCTTAATATGGGTTATAGTTTAGAGAGATGTAAAGATTTTAGCACAAGACATAATAAGGAAGTTAAGAAGATAATGAACAGACCTTTATTAAATTTTAAATACAATTAAATATTTTCATTTATATAATAACTAGAAGATCCAGTAAACTTCGTTTTGCAAAAAAGGCAACATGTATTTTATTCATAAAATTGAACAAATAAATATCATTACAAAAATTATAAAGTCCTTATGAGTTAATCACTATATTTCAGAATCCATTTTTCTCAGAAATTGGGTGATGATATATATTTTTCTGAAGAGAGTAAACGGCTTTCATTGTGCTCTTTTTCATAAGCTAAGAAAACGACGACAATGAATGTGTTCCTGCAATCAAGGTGCATCTCTTCACTTATTGATTTTTATGAAAAAGCTAGCTTTAAACAATTTATAGGCATTTGGTAGTAAAATTTCCGATTTTTTAACTGTACGATGAATTCCAGATAATTGTTGAGGTCAGAAAGTGTGAATTTCTTTGATTTTGAAAAGAATCTTGGTTCAGTTCGGTCAATATCAAATAAATATCTTAAAATCTAACTAGATTTATTCATAACATTCAACTTGCTATTATATACGAGTGCAGTATAAATGTTACACCATCAATCCTAATGTGTCCAAATATTCATCCTTATTTAATAACCAACCTTGTTAAAGAAATTACAACATTTAATAAGATTTCATGAAAATCATCTTCAGTCCCAATTTTCAAAAATTTAATTTATTGATTTTTCATAACATGTAAATAGCCAACATTTATGTAACACTTTTCAAGAGACCATCTGGATTTTTTTTAAATATTGTAACAAAACTTTTGTAATTTCAATAGAAACTATAATAAATAAAATTTGTTGCTTAAATTTGATATAGACATTTTGCCAAACCTTTTTTTGCTCATTCCAAACAAGTCAAGGAAAAATTACTAGAAGAAAAATACATAAGTATACAAGAATATATATTAAATCTGAATAAAACCACTTATTGAATTTATATATGTATGTGGTAGTGGTATATGGAACATAAACATAACGAGAGGAAAACTAATACTTTGCCGCACTTTCCATATGTTGTTGTGTTATTTCGGTTTTTTTGATCCTGAAAAAATGTTAGTAGAAGAACAGAACATTAAGGTTAATGTTTTTTATAAATGTCTGCCAATAAATTGATATATGAGAGGAAATAGAAATAAACCACAACCAAGACTAGTCAAATTAGGATAATGATGTTTTTATATAGATTTGGAGGGATGCAGTGTGGCCATTGAAGAAACTTTAGCCGCAAATTTTGATTTGTTATTTACTAGAGCCGATATTGACTTAAAGTTATAAAAAGATCGAAAATTCCTAGATAGGAATGCTTTAGCGGATATTAATGATTATTAAATCATTGATGTTAATAATTCATTGCTAATACTTGACATATCAATTTCCATTGGCCTCCTTAATGCACAAGTTTACTTTTCTACAATTTTTTCACCAGATATTTTAATTGTTTATTTAAAATTTAATTAAAATAATAAATATATCATTAAATTGTTTGTTTTTGTAAAATATTCTTTTAACTAATCAGAGTATGGTTACAGTAAGATACATTGGTTGTTCAGTCTATTTATTTCTCCACGCATCCGTTTGCAATTTGCATTCTCGCGTTAAAACAAGATCCAGAAAATCTATTAAAAAATTATGGACAGGTGTCTGAGGTAACTACTAATCTCAAGATTTTTTTAATACCCAGTTTACGTTATGGATGGAAGGAAAACTTCTATCGACTAGATTAGTTGTTTATTGTTGTTTTACAAAATTCCAAAAAACCTTCCAACATTCTATCAAAGATTATTTGGATTAAAACTAGTAAACACCTTATTATCCTACTAAAAAGAATTAAAATCGGTAAAGTATGGAAAATGTTGACACCCATTATTGGAACTATTATTATATCTCCTATATATCATCTTGGCCTATAATTTTGTCTTCTTCGTTTCATGTTAAACGCCGAAAGGCAATCACAAAAGACCCTACAAATATATATATATATATATATATATATATATATATATATATATATATATATATATATATATATATATATATATATATATATATATATATATATATATATATATATATATATATATATATATATATATATATATATACATATAAATTATATCTATATATATCTATCTGTCAATTATATCATTATATATCTTTCAATCTTCCACCAAAACAAGTGGGTTATTAACTTTGTTTTTCAGTTTGTAGCAGAAAGAACTAAACATCCATGACCCCATAAGGTACACAACTATGACTATAACTACCTATCAGTTGTTGCCATACTCACATCCACTATAATTCACAGAGCTCAATGAAATTTTGATTAAGTAATTTTTATTGGCCTGAGAAATTTCTTATTTAAAATCAACTAAATTGGTTCCGAAGAAAAAATTATAGGCTGATATCTGAGACTACTTCCTAAAACAGGAAAATTTTTATTTTATTGCACTCTACAGAAAAGGTTGCGCACTATTAATTTTTTGATTATTTTTTTTAATATATTGCAAGCTACAAAAATTTTAAATTTTGGACGTGGAAGTGGCATCCCTTTAACAAACGAAACATTTAAGGTAGATAATAGTAAAATATTAAAGGAAAATAAAAAATTGGATAGAGCAGGAGGGACTGATAGACTCTGTATAAACGGAATATTTAAAATCACATGAAGTTGTTACAGGAAATTTAAATTAATTTAACGCACTGATAGAGCACAGTAACAAAATATTATAGATGAACTAATTTTTGGATAGGGCACGGGGCAAGGATATACCCCTTACAAATGAGATTTTAAATATTTTTACAAATATTTCCAAATTGATGTTGGAAGGTATTTGACCAATGTATCATTCCTAATTGTTTCAAAATTATGGAGTATATGGAGCTTATAAGTTAGTTTTGAATATCACCATCCCAAGAAAACAATATTTCGATTAACCACTGGATAAAGCCTTTTTACCAGCAATCAGATTTTGCAGTCATAGATTTTATATTCTATACCACCACAAGGGAAGAAAGGGGTATATCGAAACTATTGAAATGCCAAAAGGAAATAATCTACAAAGTATATTTATTTGATCAAATCAAAATCGGTATTAATTTTGCCAAGATTTTTGTTGTTCTTCTAAAATATTCGATTTGATTCTTTATTATCTTTTTGTTATTTTTGAATAAACATATTCAAATTTTTAAACGAAAAAATGTGATCTCTATCGTTTCCGAATTTACCTAATTTTTTAAGAACGTTTTCATTTTTATTTTTACCTGAAACCTTGATTATTAATAAAATCACTTTAATAAACATTTAATTTTAATAAATGTTCGATATCACACACATTTATGCACATTTTCACCAAACAATTTTCACTTATTCCTGCTTATATCATGTTCTCGATAAAAATCGCTTTTGTAATTTAAAACAATTTTCATTAACACGGAAATTGTTTCAGTTTGTTAATAGTTAAACTTTCATCTTTAAATTACAATTTTTTTAAATTTCCTTTAAATTATTTTTTTAAAGAAAGATGAAACTTTTATACTTATTTATCCGTCTTAATACTTTTTCGTTAAGATAAAATTGGCAAAAGTATGTTAAATTGTGATTTTTGGCATTAAAATAAAAGGCAAAAGTAAACTGCAGGCAAGTAAAGAGAGAGAAACAGAGAGAAAAACTGTTAAAGAAAATAAATATTTTTGTGCCAAAGAAAACAAAACTTTGCTCGTTTACCTTTCAATACTGTCGTGTTTGTTTTTTCAGAATTTTTTTCTTCCTTTTATACCCTCTACCACCACAAGTGTTGAAAAGGTTATATTAATTTTGTCATTCCGTGTGTAACGCTAAAAAGGAAATTTCTCAGATTTCATAATAATATATTTTTGCATCAAATAAAAATCTGAGTCGATTTAACTATGTACGCCTGTATGCCTTTTTGTTGATATGCTCTCTTCAACAAGAATTGACAGAGCTCAATGAAACATGATCAAAATATTTGTTATTGTCCTGAGAAAATTCCCATTAAAAAAGGCAAAATCGGTTCAGTGTTTTAAGGTATATAATGATATCTGTGCCAACCTTTAAGTTCAAGTGGTTTCAAGAAAAAATATACACAAATTTTACGACTTATGAAGTGTTTCTCTGTTATATATTTATATAATAATACGTTTGTATGTACAAAATATAACGTATTTACTTCGCAAACACTTATGATGGAGGGTATTGTAGGTTCTGCATAATCGAATATAGCACTCTTACTTTTTTAAATGTTTATCGGATAGAATATTATAAATAAAAACCTGTTCTCTTTTTCTTCCAAAGATTCCTTCGATTTTATATATAACACAGTGGAATTAAAACTTAATTTTCTAAAATGATATTCAACTAATACCTTTGTTTTGGAACATGGAAAAATTTCACACTCTATTAAATAAATCGTATTAGAAATATCTAAATTTGTTATACCATTTCTACAAATTACTACCAAATTTTGAATATAAATTGAATAAGATTCAAAGGTTGCCTCAAATATCGGTCTATTACCTTTTTTACTTAACCGATTTTGCCAGTTTTAAATAGGAAACTCTTGAGGACAATAAAAATACTTAGGCCGAATTTTTCAATTGTTGTGGTTGAGTGGGTGCCAGCAAATATATATATATATATTTTATAATATATATACTTTTTCGGGTGCCAGATATTTCCCTCTTGGAGTTACATATGGAATGCAAAGTTAATATTCCCTCATCTCAATTGAAGAGTATAAAATATAGTTTTAATGGAGAGTTAAAAGAAAAAAGATTTATTTACAAACATATTTGAATTTGCTCCACTGTAAATTGATTTCTAGTAGTTGTTGTTTATCAGTTGAGTATGTGAAGGTGTATGAAAAGTTTTTTACATAAATAAAGAATAAGAGAATTTCAAACACTTTATGTTGTTGTTACTTTTATGCTTTTTTACTTGATATTTTTTTCTTAAATTAATCCAAAGATATCAACACTTAGTTATACAAAGGATATACACGTATACTTATAAACATTATTGTATACACAGTTTTTTTTTTTGAGAATTTTCTATCTCTTTGCTCATTTCAAAAATAATTTAAGCAGGTGTTTAATGAAGATTAACAATAAGTGAACAAAAAAATTGGAACATTTGTGGTTTAAAATGAGTTTGTGAGCAAATAATGAAAAAAAAAAAACGTAGACAAATATTGAAAACAATCACATACTCCCAGGCGTATGAGTGTTTTATTTTATAATCAATATAAGTTTTTGATATGAGTACATGATTACTTTCTTAAAGTCTTGAAAAATTCTAAGAATTTTTTTTAAAAAATAACATAAATTTATGAATAAAATATTGCTCATTATTAAATATCACTTATTATATACATATATGTATTTTATATATAAGTATATTTACTTATTATATAAGTATATTTACTAAGACACATTTAGAGCATCTATAGGTGCTAAAAACATTTCCCTTATTTAAATAATAATTTGTGTTGAGCAAAGGAATATTGCATATGCGTACTTTACATAACAACATTTATTAACTATATTTTTTTATAAAAATGTTTGACAAAATTTTTTTTCGTAAGTTCTTTTATTTTAAGGTAAGAACTTTAATTCGCCACAAAACCCTGTCAATAATATTTACTTAAACCTCAATTTGTACTACCATTGATATACGCAGACCATGTTAACGTTTTTCAAAAGGCATTAACCAACTTTACTTAAAATATGTCTCAATTCATTTCAGATAATTGTTAATGTAAATTACTTAAAATCTGGTGAAATGATTAATAAAGTATGGGGATAAATTAAAATATCCTTACCCAATTAACCACCAATTCTATAGTGAATTATAGTTTAATAAATTACATCTACCATTTCACTCCAATTGCAAACGCTTCCAAGAAATTTTTAATAACCAATTTTTTGTCTGCAACACTATTATTAATACTACTTGCAACGTTTAGGTCGCAACAACTCTACCTCTTCAGACAAATGTGTTCAGATTATTAGTAAGTTCAAGAAGTAATCCATATTATTGGACTTTTTATTATTGGAATAATTATTATTTAGTTTCAGAATTTACATTACTGCTTTCGCACAGTATTTTTTTAATAATGTGGACATTAATCTAATAAATTCGAGAAACTTCTTTTACTTCAATATGATTTAAAATATTTTATAGTGTGGCAATGATTTTAAGTATACTGTACTATGTTAATACTGTACCTTAAAAAAAAAAAATTGGTTTTATATTTTAGTATACCTCTATCTGATCATGTAATGATAAATTCTGATATAAATATCGAAATTCAACCAACTTTTTTCAATATTTCTTTTATTTTATGCGCTATATAAATTATCTAAACTAGTTCGAAAAAATCGAAATCGTATCTGGTTATTAAGTTTGATGAAATTTCCACAGAATGATCCCAATATGTCTAAAGGTAAAATAGGCCAGGGGCAGAGGCGCGCCCAATACAAAGAAGTTATTAATAATCAAATACCTTAAGAACTAAGTCACAATTTTCCACTTTAGTCGCACCGTCCACCGACTGGTTAATAGCATAGGAGAATTGGTTCTCCAACCTCTTTTAAGTATACCGATGGATGAGGATTATTTCTTTATTCCATTTAACAATGTTCGCTCGTCAATATGTGAGAATTTTTTTTTTAAATATCTCAGTAAAATTTGGTGCAGTTATTTTTTTGGTCCAATGCAATATATCATGTACAAATATTATACCGGAATGAAGTTTGAAGCCCATATATACCAAAGTATTTGAAGAAAATGTGTATTAGTATACACATATCGCCGTTGCTACTATACAAATCTATTTCTGAATTTTAAGTGAAAATATTTTAATTATTTAAAAATTATATAAATGAATTATACTGCATCAAATTTTACTAGAGTCGGATCATAATATACTGTCTATCGTTGGCACCGTCATTTCTCTATTATGATCCTTCTATCTCAATTAAATGAGCTATTAGTGGTTCCAGTTCAGTGGAATAACTTATAGATCGATATTTAAGACAACAACAAATTACCTTTCAACGTAAGTATTTTCGCTATTAGAAACTATAAAACAATTAGTTTTTATCAATGTACGTGTATTTGAATGTGTCAGTGTACAAAAAGTGAGATCGAAAAATGTGTTAATGAAAACTAAGATGCCAAACTTACAGTTTTAAAATTTTTTATTGATTGAAATTATTACAGTTTACAAACATATGTTTATAGTTTGTATTACTAGAGATAAAACTTTAAACCTTTTTCGAAAATCAATCTATTAATGTTTTTATTATATTAATTGATCATATTAAATTATATATATTTCACTAGTACGCCAGTAGTATATGAAGAGTATATATGTGGATGTGTGTATACATTAAAACTGTTTTTAAAAATAAAATTTCAAAATCGAGCTTAATTATCATTTTAAAAGATGGTTTTAATAAATTTTATTAAACTAAAAATATATTATTATTTTCTTTCATTAAATTTGTTTAATTCTTTCAACCAATATTTCCATAAAATATTTCAGCATAAACACATAAACCAAAATATTTTAATATAATTTTTTTCGGTTTCACCTCAATAGTTTATTTTTTTATTTTGTTTAATAGAAAAAGATTTACAATGAAATGTAAGTGTTGCCACAAATTGCTTCATTTATATGCAACTAAAAATAATTTTGTAAAAATCTGAAAATAAAATAAGAAAAAAATATAAATAAAATAAAACAAAGACTTTCACTAACTGAAAAACAACAAACCACGATAAAACCACATGAATTCATACTCTTCAAACATAAATACCTTTAGTTTAGTCCAATTCATTCATACAATGAGCAGAAAAAAATTATGTAAAATGTAAATAAATAAAAGTTAAAAAAGGAAAATTATAAAAAAGTACTTCAGACTAAAATAACATTTACTAACTGCATTTCTATACTTATGGAGTATTTTTTATACCTTATCACCACAAGTAGTGAAGAGGGTATATTAACTTTGTCATTTCGCGTGTAACGCTAATAAAGAATTATTATAGATCCTTATATGTGTATATATTCCTTTTCATCAAATTAAAACCTGAATTGAATCTGTCTATCTATCTGTTTGTCTGTAGTTTTTTTCTAACACGCTCACATCCACAGAATTTCATTGCGAAATCAGTTCAGTATATGAAAAGATATAGACCGATATCTGAGTCAACCTTTAAGTTCGAGCGAAGAATTTCGTAAAACTATCAATTAGAAATTGACAAATTTAAAATAAGATTTTGTCACCAACATAAAGTTATATATCATTCCACAAATTATCAAAAATCGGTTTAGCAGAAAAAAAGTTTTTAGCCAAAATAAATATCTAATTTAAGGACTAATTAAGTATTTTTGCGTTGTATATAAGAAAAACGTTTATATATTATAAACGTGGTGGAGGGTATTGAAAATTCGGCTTAGCCGGAAATACCAATCTTACTTATTTAATTTTATATTTTAATACACACAATTTCTCTAATAATAAAAGGGAAATTGTTATACAAAATGGAACAGAAATTAGGAAAATCTTTGTTACATTTGATGACGATTTTTATACCCTACATCACCATAGGTGGTTGATGTATTATGCGTTTGCACCAAAATGGTAACGGGCACAATAATTTTTTTAAGCAATTTTACCTTCTCCTCCTGGCTATTATTTCACCTGGCCCCCATCCAGAAAGGGAATTTAAGGGCAAAACCAGTTTGAAATTTTATATGACTTGAATACAAATAGGTCCTGTGATATTCATAGATCTTCTCGTTTGAAATTTTACATGAATCGTTCCATAAATTTTTACATAATCAACAACGTGGTAGAGGTATTAAAATAGACTATTGCTTCTACCTGTTTGTTATTGTAAATTTTTTAGAATTTATTTTTAATTGTAATTTTTATTTATTTGATGCAAAGAATACATAATTTACTTTTCTCTTGGAAATGGTGTTACTTCATTTAGATATTTTGCTCTTTATTTGTACTCTTCAGCATTTTCAGATGCTTTTCACTTTTTTGTTACTTGCATTACAATCCATTTTGAATGCATGTAAATGTATTGCCTTTTTTGTTAATATAAATGTTGGCCATTTCCGGTATTTGAATATAATACAAGTAAAATAAATTGTTGTTGTTGCTTTTAAAGTACTGCGGCTAATATGCAGCAAGAACAAAAACAAAACTTCAATAGTAAAGTTATTGAAAAAAATCTCGTAATATCACTTTATTTACTTACAGTGTTTATAAAAAGAGTAAACTATTATATTTGCGGTATATTTAGTTTAAAACAAAATTGATTTTTTTAATTGTATTTCAGATTCGTTTATATTTTTGCTCAATAGATTATTTGTTATAAATCCAATATAAAATAACAGTCGACAGACGATAGTATATGAAGAGAACTCTTAGAATAGTTTTTCGTATAAATAATAGTAAGAAAAATAATAACGCTCAAGCCCCTATTCCGGAAATGGACTTTATATAACAGATGTAGAAAAGTATGGACAAATATTCCCTAAATTAATATTAAAGTTAATATTTAGTTAAGTGAAAAGCAACAAGTATGAATGCTATATTCGAATGTGCTGAATCTTCAATACCCTCTACCACAAATTCGTGTGAAGTTAATACGTTAGGTTCTGTAGATTTATAAACACACATATACACTCACAAATGTATATAGTATATAACACAGACACACTAAATGAGTTACAAAATTATTTATAATTTTGGTTATAACTTTTTTCCATAGGCCAATTTCAAAGGGTTAGAACAAAGTCAACATTGGTTTAATTCCAAAGTTCGAGAAAAGTGTTCATGAGGCTACAAAGACTTTCGACTGTTTAGCAGTTTATCTTTTTAACTAAAGATATTGGAAAGTCTCCTGACAGGTAATGGCAATTATATAGAAGTATTCATT